>VWPU01014467.1:0-81522 GCA_013398955.1 Callaeas wilsoni | reverse complement strand
CGCCCGCCCGCCGCGCTGAGCCCCCCGCGCCGGGAGCCCGGGCCGCGCCGCCGCCATGGGCGCGCTGTTCCGCGGCGAGCCCGTGTGCCTGGCGCAGCTCTTCCTGCAGAGCGGCTCGGCCTACGAGTGCCTCAGCGAGGTGGGCGAGCGCGGCCTGGCCGAGTTCCGAGACGTGAGTACCGGCGGGGCTCTCTGGGACGGCGCGGGGGGGACGGGGACCCTGAGGGCCGAGCCGGGCCCGGGGCCGCCGTCGGGAAGGTGTGGGCTTGGCCCCGATGGGGCGGTGGAAACTGCTGCTATTCCCGTCATCCCCCGACTCCGAGAGGCAGGTGTATGGCCCGTCCTGTGTGGCGTTCGCCTGAGAGCAGGGATCACAGAATTGTTAGGGCTGGATCTCTCGGGGTGATGCAGTCCAACCGCCTGCCAAGGCAGGGCCGCCCCGAGGAGGTTACTCGGGAACCCGTCCGGGTGGCTGGGATGAGTGATGGGAAGTCAGGTGGAACCTCGGCCTCCCGGGCGCTCTCGGGAGGAATGCTTTGGAATGCCTGTATCCCACCTTTCTCATGGAAGTTGCTTAAATTTGGGGTATTTGCCGCGAGATCCCATTGGAGAGTCCCTGACCCATCTGCAACCACACTGCCTTCAGCCTGAGTGTGTGTGCGCAGCTGATGGGTACAGCCACCCCACCGACAGCCCTATAGAAACACCTGCTCTGTAGGTTTATTTCTCACAGGTTCCTGTTCCTAAAGGGGCAGCTCGCCTTGGAGGAAACTGCCTGCCTGCCTGCCTAACATAAAGCTGGGTTGGGCAATAATTAGCCTTGTTCCCTGCGTTCTCTCATCATAATTATATGATCTTTGCTTGCTGACTGAGACTTTGGAATGTCTTCCAGATATACATTAGAAATGTAGCTTGCAAAATCTTTGCAGGGAAAGCTGGGAAGGCTTAAATTAACAGCCAGTTAGTAAATATGGCAGGGAGGAGGCGGAGGCAGATCTCTGAGAATGATTACATGAGTGCACGTTTAACATTTTGATGTCATTCTAGTTACCTGAGACACCATTTATTGTAGAAATAATGCATTAGTGATTCTGATTTAATAGCTGGATAAGTAGTCAGAGATGTTGCACATTCATATTATGGGGATGTACCTAAAATTTAATATTTGAAATAGACTGTGGAAATACATCACAACAAATTTGTGAAAATGTTTGTTAATTGAAGTCATTAAGCAGTATTTTAAAACTGTTGAGATAAGATCAGGAATTGGTTCTCCAGCAGACCTTGTAATTTTGTTGTTTGATTAAAACTAGCCAATGGCATGGGTAATTCTGCTTTAATAAAACCAATTCTACTTTTTGAAGACTTTGTACTCTTTTTAGGTTTTGGTGCTTTCTCAGCTGAAAAGCACTTAGAGCACAGAACTCATGCAAATTGTCTCCAGGAAGTTGCAGGAACAGCTGTGGTTTTTTAGGGGAGGTTACTGTTTTAAATCCCTAATAAGCATTTTGTCCTTCTTCTTCAGCTTAACCCAAATGTAAGTGTATTTCAGAGAAAATATGTGAATGAAGTGAAGAAATGTGAAGAAATGGAAAGAATACTTGGTGAGCTTTATTTTCATGTCTGCCCTTTCTCACCTGTGGCATTACTAGAGTGGCACTACTGTCAGCTGCAGGTTTTTTTAACCTTCCCAGTCCTGTGTGATCTGAATGCTGTAGAATGATATAAAATTTTGATGAATATGAAAAAAATACACATCCATACACTCATAGGTAGAGTCTTCATGTAGATTTTAGGAGCTGGAGATGACTCGACTGTAGTACTGACTTGGGTCAGAACATACAGATGTATTCATTAATTTGTCTTGATATGCTGCATCAGTTTTGGGTGTATTACAGAGATCTTGAGATCACCTAACCAACCTCCAGCTCAAGCAGGGGCAGCCGGAGCAGGTTGTCTGGGCCTGTGTCTGGTGGGATTTTGAATATGGAGATTCCACAGCCTCTCTGGGCAGCCTGTTCTGGTGTTCTACCCCTAACCTCTCTTTCTTGGTTTTGTGAGCTGTGAAATTTACTTACACTAAATATAGATTTCGTGATTTTTTTAAATTCAGAGGTTAAGAACAGTTGCTAATGTGTTGCTGCTAAATAGATAAGGCAGTTTCCGTGTTTACTATTTGAAACTCTGCTAGGAAAATGGAAACTTTACTGTGGATATTTCCTTGACTGTAAGATAGTCCATTTTTTTCATGTTGTGTAGCTCAATACTGTTGATTTTCCAAGGACCCTCAAAAATACCTCAAGTTATTAGTAATTGTGTTCTTATGCTGGTTAATGAATAGACAAAGGTATTTAGAGCATTACAGCCAAGATGCAGATTTATCCTGAGGAAAAGTTACAATTGAAGGATTCCTTTTATTGGGATCTCTCATCAGAGGCATGTGCTGGTCATGCCAGACCATCCCAGCAGCTGTTTTGGCAGTCTCCCTGCCCCGTGTGAGTTGCATTTGTTGTCAAGGTTGCTTAAGCCGCTTTGTTTGAACACTTTTTATTCCAAACATGGGTCCATGAGCAGCACGTCTGGTTCTGGCAGTGCAGCAACAAAGAGGTTCTGTGAAAGGGTAAAAGCTTCTTAGAAAATACTTGTTGGGAAAAAGAAGCCTCTGAAGTTTGCTTGCTTCTGCAGACTTCCAAGGCAGGAATAGTTTGTGTCTTTTATCCCCACCAGTCTTTAAGTTGTTCTTTTTTGGAGATATCTGTGTGTGCATTGTTGATAAAATGAATGAATAAAATATCCAGGGCCTGATGCTGCAGTGTGATCAGCACCACCAAGAGCAGCTGAAGGTCAACTCTGCAGCACTCTAGGAAGTGTAGGCAATGCAGTTTCCTTTCTGATTCTGTTTTTCTTCTCACTCCAGGGTATTTAGTACAAGAAATTAAAAAAGCAGATATTCCACTTCCTGAAGGAGATGTTGCTCCTCCTGCCCCCCTGCTGAAACACATTTTAGAAATCCAGGTAACTTCCACCAAACAGATGCCAAAATCTTGGAACTTAATTTCAAGCTTAATGACTTGCAATGTTATTACTTATGACTTAAGTTATCGAGGTGTGGTGGGGGGGCAGAAGCATTTGTTTTCCTTTTTGTCTGATTCCTTGCTGCCAGTGTGTCTTCAAGGCCAGTGAGGTTTTGGTATTAACACAAAATTCCTGTGAGAGGGTCAAAGCAAACTCAGGGAGCGTACAGTCATCTGTTGTGTTTTGATGGATTGGCACATCACACTGTTCCAGGCAAATTGTCTGTAGATGCAGTCCCTCAGCCTCATTTATTGCTTTGGGATTTACCTAAGGCTCTTTGTGCATCCAAAATTTCCAGGTGTGGGGGAGTTTTACTTGCCCAGGGCTCTGCAGGTGCTGGTCACACAGCAAAACGTGGTGCTGTTTTCTTTGAATGCTTTTTTGCGGTGTTGCATTTGATGTAGAAGCTTGTAAAACACAGATCTAATTTTGAATAATGTTCTGTTTGGTTGTAATTCTATTAAAAGAATAAATGGGTGTCTTACACCCTGTGCTATCTGCAGTTCTAATTCCAGGTCTGCATTATTTTGCACAAATTAGGGACAGAACAGCAGACTGAAGAGATGCCAGTGGAGGATCAAGTGTACTCAATACAAAGCAATATTTGGCAGACTGAGGGATAAAACCTATGGAGCTTTAGTTAATTAAGAAATGGGAAACTCCTATCACCGTGTCAAATTAATATGTGTTGAAAATGAATGCTACTCTGTTTTCCAAAATCCTGTAACTGATTCTGTGTCTTTTCTTTACTCTGTGTCTTAGGAACAGCTGCAGAAGCTGGAGACAGAATTGAGGGAAGTAACTAAAAACAAAGAAAAATTGAGAAAAAACCTGCTTGAATTGACAGAATACAAGTACATGTTACAGATCACACAGCATTTTGTCAGGAGAACACCTGAGGTACTGCTTGGGATGTTTGACAGGGATTGTTGTTATGTGGCATTTTTTTGATTTTCCCCATTTGAATTGTTTGAAAATGAAGGTTTTTGTGTTATTTTGGTGCGTAAATCACACTAAGAAATTTACAGTGTGATTTTGCAGCACTGACTGTAATTGCTAAGAGCAGTGCACTTGAGATCCCAGGATCTCTCTGTTGCCTGAATTGAACACGGAAACGAGTTTTGTATTTTTAATTAAACCGTTTCCCTAATTACCTTTTCTTCTTGAAAATAACAATGGAACGAGGTAGGTTTTTTTGCTGCAAGCGATGAATGTTCTTTCTTTTTTTATTTGCTAGTATGAATCCCATTTACATGGAAATTTTGAAGAGTTTCCTTCTGTGGAAAATGAGCCATTGGTGGATTACAGCCGCACGCACAGACTGAGTGCCTCGCTGGGGTGGGTATGGCAGGTGCTCTTTCAGAAGTGCTTGGTGGGGGGCTGTAAAGAATGGGTTGTTCTCTTAAAAGATGGCCTGTAGTGATTTCAGGTGTGCCAAACAGTTTTAGACAGGACAGGAGTCTGGCCCCAATGTTCCTTTGTAACAAATCCAGATTGTTTGAAGAGATAAACAGGAGAGCGCCCAAAAAAGCTGTCACAAAGCTTCCATCAAACCAGGGACGTGTGTTAAGGAAAACCTCTAATCAGTACTTCCTTCTACTGTTTAAACTCTTTTTCTATGATAAACACACAGTGTTTTAATCACCTGGCAGTGTCAGTTGTAAATGTAACATTAATTGTGTTGCCTTTGAAATGCTGAATGGATACTGCTGACTATGGCATTGCTATGAGAAGGTATCTTCCAAGAAAAAATAAGTAATCTCACTATCACAGAAATAACGAGTTTGATGTAATTCTAGTTGTGTGCTCAGGTCTGTAGTCTGTTTATTTTGCAAATAAACATTTTCTTTACCAACTGGTATTTTCTGTACCAGTTCCTTCCTGTTCAGGGTGATGCTTCCTTCCTTAGCCATGGCAGATATTAAATTGTTGTGGTGATGTACTCTGAATTTCAAATTATTTTCTTGTGAATTTTATCTTGTATTTCAAATGTTTCCTTTTCCATAGATTCATATCTGGGTTAGTTCACATAGCAAAAATTGAAGCATTTGAAAAAATGCTGTGGAGAGTCTGTAAAGGCTATCCCTTTCTTACGTATGCAGAGTTGGATAAGGCTCTGGAAGATCCAGATACAGTGAGTAAACATTGTAATGCTCAGTTTATTTCATTTGCACTTTCCATATGATGTGGAAGAATTGCTGCTCAGGTCTGCCTGCAGTAAATGGCAATGATTTCCCAGTGTCCTTGGAGGAGAAAGCTATTTAAAAAGTATTGGAATATGTAAGACTTTAAAATTCGAGGTTGTAGAAGTGGCAGTTAATTTGTCGTGGTTCAGCCTGAGGAGTGCAGAACTTCATTGTGGAACAGTGGTGACTTTATGATTGGCCACCTTGGTCAAAATACGTGGCAGAAATGGCTGCTTGGATATTTATTAACTAGGTCTGTGCAGCGCATTGCCTTTTAATAGCCATTTCACCTGTTCATTCAGTAGTTAAGAGAGAGTCAAGTACAGCTAGTTCTCTGTGAAATTTTTTCTCTTAACTTAGAAAATTCATTTTTTGTAAATCAGCAATTATGGCGGCCTGATCTGCCACCTTTTTTTTTTTTTCTTGGATTCTAATTTGTTACCTTTTTAAAATACTCTTTTCTTACTAGGAATTCTTAGATAGTAAAATAGAATGTCTCTGATTTTCTGTGGAAACTTTTTCTGGTTTTCTCTAATTGTAAAAGAAAAAAAGAGAGATATTGACACAGTTTAATTTTATTTTTGGTCTTCATTAAAGCAATTGAAGATTAATACTACTAACCCAGCTTTTTCTAATTGTTCAGCTTTGTTATTTTGCTCTATAATTATGTCACAGTGGAATTGCTGGTTAAAACAAACTTCATCAGCTTGACTTTTTATGTTTTTTTTAGGGTGAAACCACCAAGTGGGCTGTTTTTTTAGTGTCCTATTGGGGTGAACAAATTGGCCAGAAAGTTAAGAAGATTTGTGACTGGTAAGAAGTAAAAGTAATAAATGTAATTTCTTTATACCTGGATTATTTTCTAGTTGTTTTTTTCCCTGCACCCCTTTCTTGTAAGTGTTGATTTTTAGACAAGGTTTTTTATGTGAAGTTTGTTCCTTCCCTTGTGGAATCCAGCTCTCTAATTATGCAGTATACAAATAAATACGTGAGTCATTTTACTTGCAGTCTTTACTAAGTACAGACAAAATTCTGCCTCTGAGTTGACTCTGTTCAGTGGTTATTAAGTGGTGTGTTGCAGATTTGACTGGCAGGGGGTTGGGTGATGGGTTTAGGTGGAGTTTGGTTTTTAACCCACACCTGTGCTCCTGCAGCTATCGCTGTCACGTGTACCCCTACCCCGACACCACCGAGGAGCGCCAGGCAGTGCTCGAAGGACTCAATGTTCGTATTCAGGATCTCGAAACGGTGAGTAAAGAACAGATTTCCTTTGCTGGAGCTGTTGCACCACAGGAAATCATTTGATGAATCACAGTGTTGAATACAATTTCTAAAATGCATACAGCTTTGGAGCTGATTTGACAGTAAGTTGTGTCCCTGGTCTGTGTTGCACGTATCTGTCAAACCTCACAGCACCCGGCATTGCCTTCTGTTTCCAGCAGAGGTTTGCTTGCCCTCCTAAAAGCATGTACTGGACACATGCAGGGTGCTCTTGCTGTGGTCAGCCCAACCACTGTCACGTTCTCAGTGAAATCTTTGGTTTTTCCTCAAACAAAGGTGCTGAATAAAACCGAGGAATACTTGCGCCAGGTCTTGTATAAAGCATCGGAATCCATCTATACGTGGGTTATCCAAGTGAAGAAGATGAAAGCCATTTACCACGTCCTCAACCTGTGCAGTTTCGATGTCACAAATAAATGTTTAATTGCTGAGGTTTGGTGTCCAGTGGCTGATCTCCAGAACTTGCGCCATGCGTTGGAGGAAGGCTCAGTAAGTCACCTGGATGCTCACTGATATAAAGCTTTTGTCTTGAACTAACTATCCAGATAAGGAAAGAAAATAATTATTAACGATAGACTAAAAGTAGGCACAGACAGATCTGGGGCTCTGTATAAAACAATTTTTTTATAAGCAGAGCCTTTATTTACTGTGGTGTGTGGTGGGTTTTTTTTCTTGAATAACTGTTTTGTTGGACCTGAGTCCAGCTGGCCCCACAGTGCTATTTGCAGTCATGCAAAAGATGCCAGTTCCCTTGTGTTGGTTTTTGTTTTATAAGAGAGAATTTGTAATAACAAATCTTTGTTTTATAATATTGGGACTGATGAGTCTCATCTGATACTTGATATGAAGCAAGAATTAGAACACTGCGCATAATCTGTTTTTAGAGGGGGCACAAAGGGATAAATGTTAAACTTGGGGTTTAATTTATTGGTGTTTTGGGATCAGTGAAACTGCTGATAGAGCAAATGTTTTCACTTTGATTAGATTAACAGAGTTCTTATACAAATGTATCTTCTGTCTGTAATTAGAGGAAGAGTGGAGCTACAATTTCCTCATTCATAAATACCATCCCAACAACACAACCTCCTCCGACTTTGATACGTACCAATAAATTCACCTCAGGGTTCCAGAGCATTGTTGATGCTTATGGAGTTGGAAGCTACGGGGAAGTTAATCCAGGTTGGTCCTTCTGACAGCTGAGCTGTGCTGTCATCGCTGCTTGCCTTAATACCTTGCTGAATTGGACACTGGCAGAGGCCAAATGGTGACAGTCATACTGCTTGTTAGTAGCTGTTTTAAAATTTCAGTAGCTCATCAAAAGCACAAACAGTGCTCCAAGCAGCAAGATGGGATTTGGTTTTGATGTGTTATTTTAGCATGGAGGGTAGTGGTAATAGCTGTGTAATATTTCTTCTATATGTTTTACTTTGGGTAAGGAAGATATTTAGGGGGAAAAAAAAGAAAACTGGTAATGGTTATTGATCTTACTGAAGTGTGGAGCTCATCACTTGAAAAATTCAGCTTGTCGTATAGCCCACTTTATATATACTTGTAGCTATGTTGACCGTGTCATTCTGCACAGGAGAATGTACCTTACAATACAGATCTGAAATACCCACAGTGGAAGAACTCTTTGGTTGGGTTTTATTTCCTGGGCTCGTATTATTATCCTCAGAATTGTCAGCTACTGCCTAACTGTGAAGTTGTGATTGCTAACGGATACACAATAAACAAGCTTTAAACTGAGTTAAATTTACAGTGTGGGGCAAGAAGTTTATGAGTGGGGGATGAAATATCTTTAAAACTTAAAAACTTGGAGAGATTTAAGTATGGGATTGCTTGGGGATGATGCAGACAGAACATCATCTGTTGTGCTGTGCCTGAAATCTCGTGTTGCCCTTGCAGCTCTCTATACCATCATCACTTTCCCCTTCTTGTTCGCGGTTATGTTCGGAGACTTCGGGCACGGGCTGCTCATGTTCATATTTGCACTCCTGACAATTCTGTATGAAAACCACCCTCGGTTAAAAAGAGCACAAGATGAGGTAAAAGGAATTAACAAATTACTTACTTCCCATCCAGCCAGATCACTCGAATAATCACTGGGTTTCTGAAAAGTACTGGTTTTTGCTTGGGTATTTAATTAGGGTTTTTTCCCATTTTTTTAGGATTTTCTGTGTTTAATGCCCCCATATTCCTTGAGATTAATGTACTAACTTAAACTATTCACTTGGCTTGAAAGAGCAGAAATAACCAAGTTGTAATGAAAGACTTGCAAAAATTAACTGATACTTCTAAGCTTGGCTTTCCTTCTGCCAGGGCTACTCAGCGATGTCTTTTACAGAATGTCATTACAGTGACAACATGAGGAGAAAATGATTTTTCAAATTCCACCTTTTATTGTTTTATAAAGGGTTGCAGTTTGAAATTTATTAAACTTCACTTTAACTAATTTTTTAATCATATGGGTTGGAATGCAGGAACACCTGCATCTCTCATTAGAATTATGTTTAATTAAGAACGGCTGCAAATGTGTAATTTCTTGTAAAGTAGTTCCAAGAAGGAAATGGCTTAGAAAGACACTTCCTTACTGTAAGGATGCCAGTGAGAAAAGTCTCAGTGTGTGTCATGGGAACTCATGTTCCTTAATGACTGTTCACAAAAGAATTTTAGTTTGTAGAAGTCTTTGTGTGTTCAAAAATGTGTTTCTTTTAGATGTGTATCTAACCATTGCTCACATAACAGGTGATATTCTCTATTTTTTCTTTTCCCCCAATGCCTACAGATAATGAAAATGTTATTTGAAGGCCGATATGTGATACTGTTAATGGGGCTGTTTTCTATCTACACTGGATTGATCTATAATGACTGTTTTTCAAAGTCAATAAATATATTTGGATCTGGATGGAATGTTTCAGCAATGTTTGAACAGAAGGTTTGGAGGTGAGTAGCATGTTTGCTATACCATTAAACCAGAGATGCATTTGCTGCAGCAGTTTAACCCTTTTGTTCACATGTTTTAGCTATCCTGTTCTGGTTTGTCTTTGCATTGATGTTTTAGTTTGTCTGCAATTAATACATTTTCCAGGTGTGTGTGTATGTATATATAGAGATTTTCAGAGGAATAGAAAACACAGGTCTAGTTTTGGATTAATTTGTCCTAGGTCATGCTTCTGGAATGAAAAGCTGAACAGCATTAAACTCTACTAAAATAAATTAGCTATCAATGAAGTAAATTATTTATCTATCAATCATTAGTCTCTGCACAGCTTTTCTTGATAGTAAAAAAGAAAAAAGAAAAAAATCGTCTATCTGAATTGTCAAATCTACTTTTTCTCAGAGTGGGATAACCTCATTGATTTGAGGTGTCATGGCCCTTTTGTATTTCAATTTTCACAACTTGCATCTCATGGTGCCTTACAAAACAGGATGTGGCTTAAAATAGTCAAGACCACTGGCTGTGGTTAAAATGTGAGCGGGCTGTGTGTGCTGTGATAATTAAAAACTATATGAAAATAAAGTAGAAACTTCCCCAAATGCAAAAGGGAAAAAAGCTAGCAATTTTTCTTTCGGTGTTTGACAGTGAATTTTATGCAAAAGCAAATTGTGAACTTTTAAAATGAGACTTTCAGTTCTAGGGAAATGTGGAATAAAATCCATAAACTTTCTTTTGAAAGATAGTCAGAGTGAATTAAGCCCAGCTTGTCAGGTTCTAGGTGGGATTTTTTGCTATTGTTTGTATTAGTCAGGATCTTTGTGCTTAGAAATCCTTTTACTCTTTTGAAGTGTGACAGTGGGTGAGTCAGGTAAAGGAAAGCAGGAGCAGTGTCCTGCAAAACTAAAAGTATATGTTATCTTTACATTTAAAGTGTCAAATCCGAGTGTGTTGTTCTTTCACTGCAGCCTCGAGGATCTGAAATCTAATCGATATTTAGCTTTGGATCCAAATGTTTCTGGGGTGTACAATGGAGCTTATCCCTTTGGAATTGATCCGGTTAGTTTTATTCTTTTTAATTATCCGCTTGTGGTGACCAGTCTTTGTGAGATTTTGGTATGTGTATAAGTAAGATGAATCTCACTATGAAAAAGCTAAGTTTGCATTCTCTGTTCAACAAGACCTTTTCTTCTGACAGGTCAGAGACTGAACTGTTTTTACAAAACTCAAATTTCAGTTGTGACCTCCATTTGAGGTAGAATTCTGGTCTGCAATAGAAAAAGGATGCTGGTTTATTCCTTCTGTTATGGTGTTCTTTAATGCTGGTTTGGTGGTTTCTTCTTCAGATATGGAATTTGGCAAGCAACCGTCTCACTTTTTTAAATTCATTCAAAATGAAAATGTCTGTGATCTTTGGAGTGACTCACATGACCTTTGGAGTTGTATTGGGGCTGTTTAACCACTTGTAAGTACACGAAGTTAAAATAATACTAACATTGTATTTTTTGTCAAGTCTGGAATTACAACAGTTAATCTCGTAAGAGAAACTGGAATTATTTTTTGAAAACAGAATAAGAATAATTGTGAAAACTGTTCTTTAAAAAAGACAATAATGGAGAGATCTTCCTTCACATATGTAGGATGATGGTTCAGTATTATACCAAAAAATTCCAAGACATAAATTAATACAAGACTTTATTTTACTTGTTGGTAAATAAAGATACCTGCCTCTTACAGTTTTTATTTCCACTGAAATACCTGATAAAATTTCACTGAATAAAAAGAAATCATCTTTGGATTGTAATCTCAGTCTTGCTGTTTAAAAGTGCTTTGTTTTATTGAACTCATACTTGGGCCATGTTGATCTTTCTTTGTAAAACTTATTTTTATTTTTTTCGCCTATTTCTGTCTCTTAGGCACTTCAAGAAGACCTATAATATTTATTTGGTTTTTATTCCTGAACTTTTATTCATGTTGTGCATATTTGGCTACCTGGTGTTTATGATCTTCTTTAAGTGGTTGGCGTACTCTGCAGAGGACTCGACATCTGCCCCCAGTATTCTGATACAATTTATTAACATGTTCCTGTTCCCCAGTGGTGAAACAAAGGGCTTCTTCAGTGGCCAGGTGAGTGATGTTCTTCCAAGCTTTTGGAGATCCTGTGTTTCCTGTGCAGATATTAGTTTAAAGGAAAAGGGGATGGCTTTTCCTACTTTGGATTTTGTGATCTAATCTAATTTTCCTCCCCCTCCCCAACAGGTTCCTCTGCAGAAGTTTTTGCTTAGTGTTGCTTTTCTTTGTGTTCCTGTAATGCTGCTTGGTAAACCACTTTATTTATATTGGTTGCACAGCGGAGGCCGAGGCATAAGAATGTACAGGGTAAGTCCTGAAGGACACTCACACATTTCCTCAGTGGAGAATTCAGTGTTGTACTGGTGTTGTACTGCACAGAGTGCATCCTTACTGGATGTTTCATGGAATGGCTTGGGCTGGGTTGGAGGGGAACTTAAAGCTCATCTCATTCCACCCCCTGCCATGGGCAGGGACACTTTCCACTATCCCAGGTTGCTCCAAGCCCCTCCAGCCTGGCCTTGGACACTTCCAGGGATCCAGGGGCAGCCACAGCTTCTCTGGGCACCCTGTGCCAGGGCCTCACCACCTCACAGGGAAGAATTTCTTCTGTATATTTAGCCTAAATTTCAGTTTGAACCCATTACTCCTTGTCCTATCACTGCAGTTTCTGCTCAGTTTGGAAAGTTTTGGACTGAAATTGATAACAGTACTTTGTTGCTCTAAATCTTTTTGCCTTTGCCTCTGACTACTTTAAGTAAATTTAAAAAATGACAGTGGCAGCCTGCTTGAAGAGACAATACATTCCCATTTTGTAGAGTGGCTACAAACTTATCCGGAAAGAAAGCGAAGAAGAACTTTGTCTCCTGTCATGTCATGATCTTGAAGAAGGTGGCAGTCATTCAGACAGTGGACACAGAGAGGGGGATACAGAGGAGGTAATGTTTTTACTTAATCTCTGGTTTATATGTACTTAAAATCAAATTAGATGTGGGCAATCAATAGATAACCTGTACACTGCGTGCTGAGAAGTTCTGAAGAAACTCAGCTGAGCCTTTACAAAGACCTTGATGCTTAAATGCAGTTCACTGTTGCTATTTTATCATTATTTCTTGGTATTTTCAGACTGTTAGAGTAAACCACAACCTATCTGTAGTAGAGAACAGATAGAATGTTTTATTTGCAAATAACCTGTACTCCTAGATGCAATCTTTTCTTAAATTGAAGAAAGAGTGGGATAAAAATCCTGGGGTTTTTTTCTGGTTTTATGGATTCTTAAACTTGAGGCAAGGTGATGACTGCCCAGCTTCTTGTTAATTAATCTTGGCTTTTCATCTGGACAAAAGTCTTTCTATGTCAGCAAATTACATCTTGTGATGAGGGTTATTGCAAATGGGGGCTGGGGGACATGGGACCATTCCTAGTCCCCACCTACTGCTGCTGTTTAGTTGGAGCAAATTTTTAAAAGTCTGGGCAGATTCCCTTGATTCCATATGAATTGAAAGACAAAAAATTGCTTCAGTTTCCTAATGTGCAGAGTATGTATAGTTCTTGTCTCACTGGGGTAGCAGTATCTTGCTTCTTATGTATAGAAAATACAAGAACTATTTGCTTAAGTAAATGCATTATACAAAATAAGTGCTGAAATACAAAGTTCAGACAAAGTGTTGAAATTTACAGTAATACCAGTTCTGAAACTGTTAGCAACAAATATTCATATTTAGAACTTACAGTATTGATGTGGTTATCTTTCTATCAGTAGCATTACTGATAATTACCCATGCTTTTAAAGATGCAAAAATTGACATTGTAAGCTAAGAACCTCAATAGAATGGGAATTAGAACCATGGCTGGTTATAGTACTTTGAGTTTTCAAGTATTAGATCATATTCCTTGTGGAAAACATGAACTGCATTCATTTTTATCTATCAACAAGGTAATACTGGAAAACTGTAGCATCTGTTGGTTTTTTTAAGGTTATCTCTGTAATAAGGATCTTGTACATGGCACACTTTTTTTACTTGCTATAAAATCAATTTATTACCCTTCAATGGAATTCTTCTTCCATGTAATTAAGATTTGCAGATGAATGTTTTTGTTCTCTCATGTTTTGTTCTCTATGTTGTTAAAATTGATACAAGTGTATTTTTATCTTTTAGCTGAACTTTGCAGATGTTTTTATGAATCAGGCAATTCATACCATTGAATACTGTCTGGGATGCATCTCTAACACGGCCTCATACCTGAGACTCTGGGCATTAAGCCTTGCTCATGCACGTAAGTGGGGTGGGGGTTTTGATATTTTTGGGGTTTTTTTCCTACATCTGTATTTTCAGTGCTGTTAGAGGAAGGTTGGCCTGTTCAAATCATAGTGCTGTGAAATACACTTTTTCTTAATTAAAAAAAAATCCCTATTTAAACTAATCATGACCTATGGAAGCCTCCAAACTGAAATTGTGACTTTATGTGAAATACTGCTCTCAGTAGGTCTGATTTTGACACTGAGATTTCTCTTTAAACATCTGAGGGGATGGGGGCAGCTCTCTGGGGTGGGGGATTGCTTAGAGAGTTCCCGTGTCCAGCAGGTGCTCTTATATTGGTAAATGAACAGGTCAGAGTGGCTCAGTGGGTGAATGTACTCGGCACCAACATTAATTATGACAACTTCTTGGTTTTTATTAGAGTTGTCAGAAGTTCTGTGGCAGATGGTGATGAGAGTGGGTCTCCGTGTGGATACTAAGTACGGTGTCTTGCTGCTAATCCCTTTTCTGGCGTTCTTTGCTGTGCTGACAGTTTTTATTCTGCTGATCATGGAGGGGCTTTCTGCTTTTCTCCATGCTATACGACTTCACTGGTACGTTCATTTTTTCTATATACCACCTTAGCATATACTGGCTTGTTTAAGAGGAATTTTTATGGCAGAATTTTAGATGTCTTACTGAAAAAGGGAGAGTGTAAAATTCAACAGCCTCATTGCTACTGCAATACATTTATTTAATTATATTAAATAAATGGCTTGTTAGTTGAATTCGATTGTTCCTCTGGAATATTTTCAGTAGATTCAAATATTATATTGGCTTATGATGCATTTTAACTTCAACCACATTCACAAAATACAAGTACATTTGATTTGTAGTATTGCAGCTTTTCATAACGTAGAATATTAGTAACTTGGATAAGTATTTTTAATTTCAGTCTGGTTATCTCACTGTATGGTTTCAGTCTATTCATTTACTTGATTCAACAGAACATTTATGTTAGTGAGTGGGGCTGCCAACCCTTAAGTATTTTAATCCTTTCTTAGTCTTAGTATCACAAGCTCTGCACTTTGGAGTGGATTCAGAGCATGTTTAGTTTGAAACTTGCTGGAATTGACAGTGTAAACAAAGGGTACAGTGTCCAAAGGCAGGAGGCAGAGCTGCACTCACGGCAGATCTCCTCATGATACTGCATGTTTGCACAGCAATTAACTGCACAATTAACTGCAGCTCGCTCAGAAACAAATCAGTAAGGCAGAAGTAAGAAATGAGCCATTCCAGCCCGGCTCAGTGCGTGGGTCTCCTGAGAAACGTGAAGGTAGCCTGGGACTGCCAGGGAAGGTTAAATAGCTGCACAGAAAGCAAGGGAGAGGATTGGAGTTGGTTTTGTCCAGTTTCTTGTGTTGCACAGTTCTGTCCCTTGACAACTCATTTTGGATTCATGTACAGATTCTGTTTTTTTTGTCTCGTTTCAGGGTGGAATTTCAGAACAAATTCTACTCCGGTGGAGGATACAAGTTTACGCCTTTCTCTTTTAAGCACATTTCTTTACATTTTAATAAAGATGGTGCATTATAATTTGGCTGCTGTCAGCAGAAATGTTTGGAATTGTCTGCAAATGACCGTGTGATTGGATCTTGCCTATGAATGGTTTCTTGTGGAACAAAGTGGTTTTCACTGATTGCCTTATAATGCAGCCAAATAATTCTGTAAAACTTACCTCCCATAGGAAGACATAGATCCGGAGCATCTTGTAAAATATATAGATATAAAATGTACATTTTTCTTGATAAACTAATGTTGTAAATTAATTTTATTCTTAAAAAAAAAAGAAAGTTGTTACTGCTTGTCCTGAAACCCATGTAGGCATCTTTTTTGGAGTCTCTTTATTTTCTTGAATGGTTACTTTTAAGTTATCTGAATGACTTTTCATTATATTAAACATTCATTACTAATTACATACTTAACCCAGCTGCATCTTGTGCACTATGGGAACTGTTCAACAATGCAATAGAAGCAATGTCTCTTTTCAGTATGTATTCCAGGATTATTATGAACTGTAACTTTATACACACCAATGCAATGTGCTCTTTTTTGACCATATTTAAAATTGCACTGGAAATGTTATCTGCTCATTCTGGGTCCTGCCTGGAGTTACGACTTTAAGCTTTTGGAAGCCACACTGATATTTATATTTATATTTAACGTTATGGAAGAAGGCAGGATTAGAAGTGTTAGTCCTCTTTTTTCCCCTGCAGCGAGGAATAACTTTTGCACGTGGAATAAAGAATTGGCCTCGATCCCTGTTTCTGTTTGGCTGTAAGGACACACAAACAGCACTCCCTGATGTTAGAGAACCTAATTTATACCGAAGAGGTGAACAGGGGTCGTTTTATATTATTTTTGTATCAGTGTGAAAATGGGGATATTGCCATGATATTTTAACACCTGTGCCATACGAACAGCACAAATTAAATTTTGCACTTGTTTCATACGAATTCCCAATAAAGCCTCGTTTGCGCTGTGCCAAGCGGGCCCTGTGTTTGTGCGTCGCCCTTTCCCTGCTTCGGGCAGCGCTGAGGGGAACGAGCGGCCGTGAGGAGGGGCCGGTGCCGGGGCCATCAGCGGCCGTGAGGGCCGGCCAGTGCTCAAGGGAACGAGCGGCCGTGAGGAGGGGCCGGTGCCGGGGCCAAAAGCGCCCGTGAGGGACGGCCAGTGCTCAAGGGAACGAGCGGCCGTGAGGAGCGGCCGGTGCCGAGGGCAAAAGACGCCCGGAGGGGCGGCCGGGGGCCCAAGGAGCGCGCGGCCGTGAGGAGCGGCCGGTGCCGGGGTCATCAGCGCCCGTGAGGGACGGCAGGTGCCCAGAGAAACGAGCGGCAGTGAGGGGCGGCCACTGCTGAGGGGAAGGAACGGCCGTGACGGGCGGCGGGTGCCCAAGGGGAGCCGGCGCTCGTGCGGGACGGCCCGTGCTGAGGGGAACCAGCACCCGTGAGGGGCGGCGGGCACGGAGGGGAACGAGCGGCCGAGATAGCCGGCCGGTGTTGCGGGGAACGAGCGGCCGTGATAACCAGCCGGTGTTGAGGGGAACGAGGGGCCGTGATAGCCGGCCGGTGTTGAGGGGAACGAGCGGCCGGTGCCGGGGGGAAGCAGCGCTCTATAACGGGCGGCCGCTGTCGAGAAGAAGGAGCACCCGTGCGGGGCGGGCTCTGGGCGGACACGCGGCCGCTCGAGGCGCCGCCCGAGGCGGGCACGGAGCCTCCCGAGGAGGGCTGAAGGCAGGCAGCAGCCGTCGCTCCTCCCCGTCCCGTTGCCGTGGGCACCGGGAGGCGTCGGGCCGGTTGCCGCCATGAGTCGGGACGACGTGCGGCTGCGGTGGCTGCGGGACCGAGCGCTCGCCCTGCTGGGTCTGAGCGACCCGGCGCCTTTCGAGGAGCTGCTGAGCCGCGGCGAGGAAGCGCGGGTGGTGCTGCGCTTCTTCGGCCTTGGCGCCGAGGGCAGCGAGGATGCGAGCGGGGCGGGCACGGCGCTGCTGCTGCTGCTGCGGGCCGAGCGGCCCGGCCGGGACGGTGAGGAGGCGGTGGGAGAGGGTCCCGCTGCCCCGGCCCGCAGAGCTCTCCCTGGGCACCGCCTGGCCCCAACTCCCTGTTTCCCCCTCCCTCAAACCCCTCTTTGTCCCATCTGCTGAGTCGCAGCCCCATGACCCTTGTCTTTATCCCTTTTCCTGCCTCTCCATCCCTTGGGCTGTGTCCTCCTGAACCCCTTCTATCTCACCTGTTTCTAGAATTTTGTCCCCTCTGTTTGTGCCTCAGTGGGATTTGCATCATCCCTCTGCAGTGTTATATCATGCTTTCCTCATGTTTTGCATTTGTGCAGATGCAGGTGGCACAAATGAGCATTTCTATGTGGCTTTTAATGAAATTCCCGAAGAATTTGTGTCAAGTTCTACTGTGTATTTTTTGAGAGACACCAAAGGTATGTGCCCTGAAGAACTGCAGCCTCAGCGTTTTCAGTTTTGCATTAAACAGCACTTCCCATTGTGAAGATACGGTAGAGACTGGGATTCAGAGTAGTGCACATCCAGTTTACTTAACTTGGGAGGAAAACACTCAGAATAGAGCCAGGGCTCAGAGATGCTTCATCATTTAACAGCATTTCTGTGCAAGATTTTCCTCGCCTGTCTGTAGAATAAGAGTTCAAGTTAAGCCACCTTTCTTTTGAACAGAAACCATTTTCTAACTATCAGGCTGGGTTGTAAAGACTTAGAACCAGGTGATGATGCTGAAGTATTTTCTGCCCTTTCTGAAAAAGCATTTGCGCTATTAAAACCAGCACTAGTTTTGAACGGGACTTGCACCAAACCTAGCAGTGTTTTATTGGAGCTTTAACTTATTATGAAAAGGACTTTATGCTTAATAATTTCTGTATCAATTAATTCGATTTGTACTAATTGTTTGCATACTGTTTAGAAAGAGCTGCTGTACCTAATGACCTGACTGAAGCTGATGAGATTCTTCCTCAAGTGATAAAGTCTGGTGTGCTGACTGATGATACTCTCTTGATGCTAAAGAATGCTATCTCACAGGTAAATGAGTGACAGCTTTTATATATGGAGTCTTGAGTGTTTCTAGGAGTCATTTGCCTATTTAGTATTATATGGACTATGCATAAGAAATATGAATATTTAATAGGTGACCTTCATATGAATTAAGTTGTTGTTAATCCTCATTTGATATTTTGTTTCCTCATTTTTTTCTCTCTGTGAGAATCATTTAAAAGTGGGACACCTTTACTTCTGTGCTCACAGACTTTCATAAAGGCATGCTGGAGCTATTCCCCTGCAGAACTTGAGGCAGAGAGAATAATGCTAAGGAGGTGAAATGGGAGGATGCACACATAAATTAAATTTTAGAACAATATTTAATGGTTAAGTGAATTGCTGGTAAGCTGACTTTTTTTTTTTTTTGGTTAATATGAACCATCTAATCTGTAGCACCTGTTTGAATCCTAGGAGTTTTCACCAGCTCTCTCCTGTGGTCAGCAGCAGCTGAAGAAAACTTCCTTTGATTCAGACAGTGAAAACACAGATTCTGAAGAAACAAATTTATCTAAGACTGAACCTGGAAAAAAGAAAGAAGAGCCTGTGGAGGACTCTGATACTCTAATGAGGAATGAAACTCAGCTGACTGTACCAGGTGAAGTGAATGTCTTGCCTCTGCCAGCACGGTGGTGATTAGAGCATATGGCAGTGGAACGAGGTCCACCTGGGAGTGGCTTTATGTAGAATAGCAAATACAGTTTCTGGGAAGCTCTAGATTGGATTAAAGCTGCTCTTTGCTGATGCCAGTGGTACTTTTCCCACCCTGAAGCATAGCAGGCAGCATGGAGAAATGGACAAAATCTGTGATAAGTGTTTAGTAAGACTTACTCTTTGGAGTAAGAGTAGGAGAGGGGGTATCTGAAGTGATATCTCATCACTTCAGGAGACTCAGGTCATAGCAGGGTTTAGGAAGTGTAGCTCAAACCAGACTTTCATATTGTTTAATGTCCCTTCCCTGCCAGGGACTGCTGTCATGCCATGAAGGAGAGTGTAGTGGCCTACAATAGGTAGATTGATAATCTTCCGTAAAGCCCTGTTCCTAATTTTTAATAGTTAGAGATGGGGTTAAGACTTGAAAGCTGAGAGTTTTCCCTGTGTTCTAGGAATATATATTTGTGTGCACTGTGTTAACTGTCAAAAACCTGAATCTATTTTGCCCTAAATATGGGCAGAGCAGGTGCTGTGTTACCTGTCCTCAGGTAGCCAACAAGAGGGAAGGCAAAAGCCATTCCAGTGGTGCCACGTTGGCAGTGCTGCCAGAACAAGGCAGTTCATTCTGTGTGCGTTTTCTTCCAATAGGAGATCTTAAAATGGAGATGCCAGCTGTAAATCTAGATGGAGAAGTGACTGTTCTTGCCACAGTTCCAGAAGTGGTTCAGTCTCTGAAAAGCTGTGCAGTGACCTGGCAGAAATTAATATCGAGAGTTCTGGAGGAACAACTGAAAAAGGTTCCACAGGTAATGTTGCCCATAACACCAAGATGCCTTTATTCCTGGAGACTTTGCTTCATTTCCCCACAGGAACTGTGTTAATTTTTAATTCCTCTTCCTGTTTGATTGTTGGAAAACCATTTACTAATTCTTGAAAAGTAGAACACAAGTAGTGAGGAACTGTGTGTCTCTGGGAGGTAGAATGTAAATAAAATATGAAGCAATTCACTGCAGCTCTTACCCACACAGGATAACTGTGGAAAACTAAGGGACTTTTCTTATTTGCACTATTCTAAACAGCCAAGTAATACTAAAAGCTGCAGTGAGTAATTTTTTTAAAAATAGACAACTACATTTTTTCTTTTTTGCAAAAAAGCGATCTCAAACAAAAGAAAAAATTCTTATTTTCAGGTTTTGATTCTGCAAACGCATATATAACTAATACCACTAAACATGCTGAGGGATTTTATGTCTACAAAGTTACCTGTGCAAAAGCCATAAGCTCAGGGGTATACTCTCCATGAGCAGTTCCCTTCAGTGCGTGTAAAGCTCTTTATTTCAGGGATCTTCTTCTGTCTGGCTTTTTGCACGGTTGAATCATATCAAGTTTCCCTTAGCATAAAAGTGTATTGAAAAGAAGGAATAAATATAATCCTAGTTATAAATTTTCACTCTTGCATAATGGTAATTCAGATTTTTTTATTTGATTCCACATTACTTGTAGGGTAATGGTC
This sequence comes from Callaeas wilsoni, assembly GCA_013398955.1. NCBI lineage: Eukaryota > Metazoa > Chordata > Aves > Passeriformes > Callaeidae > Callaeas > Callaeas wilsoni. Next base: position 60,956 of record VWPU01014467.1, on the reverse strand, counting down.
CACTTGCAGAGGTTGACCTCTGGCGTGAAAAAAACACTACTTTAAGTGCTCTTGCTGAACAGATAAATCTTCCAGAGGTGCAAAAAGTCTTGGAAATATTACAGGAAGCTGAATCCGAGTTTACTGGAGAGTTACAGATAGTCTTAGGTGACCTCAAAAAACATCACATGGAAGCTCAAGAGAATGCTAAGTTTCTCTCAACCCTCGAACGCCATTTGAAGGTACCTGTCCTTGAGAAAACTTGGTGGAAGTTTGAATTGCACTTACCTGAGTTTGGTTTCTCTGTTGATGTAACCACGTCTTGCTTATTTTTTCACTTTTTATCAGCAATAAAAATATACTCTAGGTTAACAAATTATACTTCATTTTAAAAAAGAGTTGCTTAATTTGTTTGAGTACAGTGGTTCTAATATTTGAAAGCCCAGAGCTGTGAGCACTTGGTTTGTAGTCTCCCAAGTCCAGCCTTGGGAGTTTTGATGGTGTAGCTGAACTGGGGAAAACAAAGATTTCTTTACTCCATTTTTTTAGGTAGTTTCCACCACAAATTACAGCCGATGTCTCAAAGTTTAAATTGTATTGAAGATCATCCAAACAAAGAGTTGAGCCAAAATCTAAAATCAGAACCTAAAATCATTTTGGAGCAAAAGATGCAGATTTGCACAGCTTTAACCACATGTGTTATTTAGGTACCAGGATGTCTCCTTGTGCAGGTTATTTATTTAATAATGTCACAGACTTTCTTAACCCGAGGCACCTACAGAATAAATGTTATTTTGCTGAATATGAATTTTTTCATGACATCTTACCCACAATATGCATTTCATAGAATTTATCAGCTGGCACTGGGGTTGATGTTATCTCAAATACAATCCCTTCCCTGCTGAATGCCCTGAGAGTGGTGTGGATCATGTCACGGCACTACAACAGGGATGAACGCATGGTGCCCCTCTTGGAACGAATTTCATGGGAGATTTCCGCAAGAGCACGCAAAGTTGTGGATCTGCCAACGCTGTTTAAGTAAGTGCTGGGTTCCTGTTTAGCTGGGCTGCATTTGTTAAAAGCTTTGCTTCTCTTACGTGAAGTGCAGTAGATAATACTTCCACCAAAGAGGTGTCCGCATTTTCCAACCATCTGAAATTGTAACAGAAGGTCAATTAAAAGTGAATTTATTTAGTAATTTTCATAAATTACTAAATCAGCCCTGAAGAAATAGATGCTTGTCCTCTTTTGTATTGAAAGAACATAAAACAATAAAAGAAATAGAAATATAGTGTTAAAAAAATGGAATAAATAAAATCACTCCTGAAATAAAATCTCCTTTCAAAATCACATTGAAAATAAATTCTAAGTTTTGCCTAGATCTTGTATAATTAGAAGCTGCTAAACTAGGGTTTATTATTCCAGTTGAGATATGATTTTTTTTTAATCTATAGTATTTCTATCTATAATATCTTAACTGTGTTGATTTGATTTATAGAGAAGATATAGCTGCTGCAAAAATGAAGGTAACGGAAGCCAAAAACACTCTTGAACAATGGAAGAAATGTTATTTTATTACTTGTAACCAAGTTGAAGAGTCGGGAAGTGAGCGGTACTGGAAATTTGACGTGAAACGTTTATTTGAAAAAACGGATTACATGGTTTCAATCTGTCAAGATCTGCATGATATTTTTCAGGTAGTAATACAGACAATAAATAAACAGATTGTGTAATCACAGTCTCCTTCTGTAGAGGAGATTCTTTTGTGTCGTAGATGTCGACTTGTTGACAGCTTTTAGTTCTGTGTTTGAGACCTGAGCGGTGCCTTTGATTCCAGAAAAACTGTGTTTAATGTTGGAGATGGAATAACTCTTCTGCAGGTACTGCTTGGGGAAAGGTGCCACTGTGTACGTGGTGTGAACATAGAGACTTGCAGCAACTGTTGCTCACATTCCTGATTTTCATGGGTTGCCAGCTTAATGAGTTAGATAAAATACCATTTAAGTATACTGGAATATAAAAGTTGGCCATCTGTGAATCTTTGTATTAATTGCAGAATAATATATGAATGGGTACATGCTGTGCTTAGGCTAATTTAAGTCAGGGTAATTAGCAATATGGTCCGTCAATAAACTGTGTGTAAAAACTGTGTGAAAAGTGGAGTGAAAAGGACTAATAACTGAGTATTATCTGTTATAACAACTGGACTGCTGGGCCTGTAGACTGTTGCTGTGTTTTTTTCAGTGTCTTGTATTAAAATATTTGAAATTTAAATCACAGCACAAACTGGTTATTCTCTGAGTGGCTGATATTTTTTAAAGGGAAACTTTGACAAGAATGTGTTAAGTGGCAGAAAAACATATTAAAAAGAAAGCTTTATGGTATGTTCTTCTGAACGAATAGGTCACTGAAGAGCTTTACAATATATTTATTCCTGAACTGACAACTGTGACAGAAAATCCAAAGGGTATTGATGAGCTACGGAGAGAAGTAAATGTAATAATTGGTCCTATGGAAGACCTGACATTTGACCCTTTTAACATGGAAAGTGCACGTGACTGGGCATTCGTTATGGAAGAATTTAGAGAAGATGTTAGAGTGAGTACCATATACTGTAGTTCCCAAAATGTAGTAAAAATAAGCTTGACTGCTGTTATTAAAAAGTATTTTCGTTTTGCCACCATTTCTTGGTTTTGCAGGATGAATTTCCAACTGACAGGGTTTCTTTGCTTTCTTCCTTTGTTTAGGATATTGAAGAAAAGATGAATAGATTTATTGATGAATCTTTTAAGACCCTTCGATCAGCAGAAGCTGCTTTTGACATGCTGTTAAAGTACAAACACATCCAGACTCGTGAAACTATTAATAAGCAGTTCATGAAAAAGTTCAGAGATGTTTTGAACCAATATTGTAAAGAGGTATTCAGTTTAGGGATTTCTTATCTAGTACATGAAGTTCCTTACCTAATGAAAACCATAAATCTATATATGTCTAAAATACCTGTGTGGTGTCATTTACTATCTAAAAGACTGAAATCTTTTATAAATAAACATGATAATTGCACTCTTTTTTGGGAGCCAGTTGGAGAAATAGTCTGGTTAATTTGCTGAAATGGTTGTGCACATGTGTGTGTGAGACACTGTGTGGGAACAGGAAGGTATTTGCTTGTGCTCTGAATGCAACAAGGCTTGTGGCTATTCCTGCACCTTGTAAATAGCAGCTCAACGGGAGACCTTGCTGAGAAAATGAATCTTTTATACTCTACAGCTTTCTTATCATGGACAAGTTCATGGTATGATCACAAGGTGTCATAGATCAACTTTGGAAGGCTAGAATGTAGAAGCCTGTATGTTGGAAAGCTTTTCATACCAGCTTTTTTCTTGATATTTTAAAGAACATTGAACTTAACAATAACATGTAATCTTACAGAAAATGCTGCCATAATGGCAGCTCCACAAGATAGAGAAAGGAATTCCTGCTGCTGGAATTAGCTTCAGAGCTCGTGCTGTGTATCAGTGATCACGGACAAGCAGTGGGAAAATGATTCTTTGCAATATTTTGTTCTCTTCTAGGTTGAAGTCGTTAAGCAAATCTTTGTTCAGAACCTCAAGGATCCACCTCTGTACAAGAACCATCCTCCAGTGGCTGGAGCGATATCCTGGTCCCGATCCCTCTTCTGTCGGATCAAACACACCATTACTCGATTCCAAGAAGAAGAGGAGTTGCTTGCCACTGAACGTGGAAAGGAAGTATGTTGGGTCTTTTGGTACTTGATGGAGGAAGAAATACTTTTGTTACACACTTCTGAAGATGTGAAAGTGCTCTGATGTGAGGGGAAGTCCCAAGTCTTTGCACACAGCAAGCCATAGTAGATGTGAAAACTGGATTGGAACCTTCCCACTGTTTCCCAGGGAGACAGTGGTGGAATCAATTACATAATTCCAGAGCCCAAATTCTGCAGTGCCTGCATTAATTATGGGGCCTTACTTGTTCTCTTTCCTAATCAAAACCAGAAACCATATTGAGACACCATATTAGGACAGGTTAGTTGAACATTTCTCATGGTCTTTAAAATGTGTTGTACTGAGTTTTCCTTTCTAGGTGAAACAAATATATCTCCAAGTGGCCAAGAAAATGAAAGAGTATGAAGATCAAAAATACCGTCAGTGGAGAGAGAGGACAGAACAGATGCTTCCATTGTTACTGAAAGACACTCTGCTGACTGTTGTCACTGATGGGGCTGCAGCAAATGTTAATCCAGAGACTTCTGAGAAGGTGAGATGTAGGATGATTGTGTACCAGGCTTCTCTGAGGGGAGGAACTGAAACCTACCTGATGGTCAGCGAGAATTTTCTGAGAGTAATAGTCTAAACACAGATTTAGAAAAAGTTCTGAGCTAGAATTGTTTGTCGTGTGTCATAAGACATAGTTCCTGAATCACCTGGCAAATAGTTGAATGTTGGTTCTCTGTGTGTTCTTCTGTGCTGTAGTTTCTGCTAATTTTTAAGTATTGGTACAACATTTTTGGGGCATTGCTACAGTACTTGGGACTGAAGTTAGATAGGGGCAGGTTTCCTGCAGAGATCTCGCAGAATCCTGTTTCTGCTAAACTTTTGTCTGCCTCTGAATTTCCGCTGGGATTTCTGTTGTAACTCGTTGCAGCAGTGTGTAAACAGAGGTGATTTGGTTTGTTTCTTGTAACTGACAACTGAAAAGATAGTTCTGTGTAATTTCTTATCCTGAAATGCTGAAGCTGCTGTCAAGTTTTAAAGGCATTTCTGCAAGCTCTGAACGTCAGTCATTCTGACTTTTACCTCCTGTCTTAGCAAATGTCTCCAAAAGCTCATCTTTATCTTGTAATGCAAGTTTTGTGCTCCTTTCTGCTGCTCTTTCTTGTGTTGTAGAGCTCTGCAACAGAGGAGCCTGTCACTACCAAGAAAAGTGTCTGCTTCACTCTGAATTTTCCTCCTGAAATCCAAGAGATTATCATTGAAGCAAAGTACATGGAACAACTAGGGCTTCCAGTCCCAGAAATGGCAAGATATGTGGCATTACAGGAAGACAAATACCTTAGGTAAGGCTGTAACAGAATATCTGCTCACATACAGGCCTATGGCAGCATTTCAAGTGGTTTCACTCCAAACTGGAATGGGCCCTGAGTCATCAAATTTTGGAAATATGGGAGTCCTTTATGACTTTTTTTTTTAAGGGTACAATTAGTAATGGCCATGTTGCACTGATAAGCTTTTCCCTGGCACTCTTTGCGTTCTTTGTACTGTAGGACTGTTATACAAATTAACAACTTGTCCAAATCTGAGAGAAAACAAGGAAAATAATTTGCAATGAATTGTTACTGCCATTTAGATTTCAGCTCATTTAAACTCACTATTGCTTTCTTCCTGTACGGCCTTGAATAAGTCATTTGTGTCCAAATTATCACAGACATTTTAGCACACCGATGTGCCAATAAATCCCTAACTGGATTTTAAAGTTCACCTGTTCAGTTCACTTATGTGCTTCAAATAACTTTCTGAGCTGGGGCAAGAGAGGTTTATCCAACTACTATCGGAGCCATATGAAACTTTTCTTTTGTTTTCAGTGGGAAAAAAATTACATTTATTATTGATACACATTCACTGATTAGTTCTGCAAATTTTGCTTTATATAGAAGTCTGAATAGAATGATAGAAGTTCTCTGCTCTTTGGTGGAGTTTAGAGCTGTTTTTCAAGAAAATCATCCTTTTTGTGTTTTGTTGTTTTGTGTTTCTTACATTCCTTAGGTACACAAGTAGATTGAAAGCCATGCTGGATCGCTATCACAAATTAATGGAGATGATGAATGAAGCAGAAACCAAACTTCTTGATGACTATATCCAAGAACTCTGGAGAATATTGAAAGCAGGACACAAAAGACTCACGTGGAAGTCCGTAGGTAATGGAGATATTATTTTAAAATGGCCTTAGACATTTATTTTTAGTTTAAAAAATCTCCTCAGTTCTGCAAACTGTTTTTTATGATTGCAGGACATATAATACATCCTGTTGCAGAGGGGCAGAATAGCAGGTTAGACAAACTCTGATCCAGGAGATATTTCTTGTGTTTTTATTATATTTAAAACACTGGAAATGGTTAGAAACCCTTAGCTAAAAGCTGCAAGGGAGCAAGATGAAGGATTAGCTGAGAAAACATTGAATCTATGATTTTGCAAAACTTTGGGTCATTTTTAGAGCTAAAACACATCTGGTTGGGGCAATTTTTATGTATTGGTGAAGTACTTGTTAAAAGAGAAAAAAACCAAAGGGTTGTGATTTATTTCAAGGTATTGGTGAATTTATTGTCCAATGTACACAAACCATTGGGAAGTTAGAGTTACTTGTCCATCAGATTCATAATATTTCTGAAGACATAAGCAGCAAGCTTCAGTCCATAGAATCAACAAATCTCTATAAGTTTCCACGTTCAAAAAATGGTGACAAACTTCCTGGTAAGTCTTTATATTTTCATTTCCAAGCTCTGTGGTGTTTTATTTTTCTCTATCTGTGGTTTTAGTTGCTAAGATCAACCTTTTTAATTGTTACCAAAACTGGTTATAGTAGTAATTGAGGATGTAAGAGAAGATGGAACTGGTTTCCTCAGATGGAAATGGCAGTGAGCTGGTTGTCTGCCAGATCTCTCTGTCACTCGAATGGGTGATGGATCAAATTTCTTTCAACACTTCGTAGTTGTAAAAAGGTTGCTATTAAATAATTGAATCCACATAAAATCCATATTTCAGAGGGCTGAAATATTAATAAATTAGGCATTCATAAGTGAAGATATTTTTATCATTATATAAGATCAATTTCATGTTCACAAATAAAGCCGAGGTAATTATTCCAGTGTATAAAACTGTTAGATCTTTTGCAGTTAATAATGCTATTTTCTGTATCTGTTGCAGGAGCAAAAGAATTTTTTGACTATGTTAAGCGTGAACAAGCAATAGATGTGGAACACATGGTTAAAAAGTATTCCGCAATTCCACAACTGCTAATAGAAGTGGAAGGACGAGTTGCCAATACAAACAGTGGCAAATCTCCAAAATTAGCTTCCTATTATGCATATTGGGAAAATAGGATTTATCAGGTGTTGACACAGTTAATTGTGAAGTAAGTCAATTGTTTGCTTTAATGGGTTTCCAGTCATCTTCAGGTTCTCCTGGATCTGTTGATGAGTATGTGTACTGACGTTCTGTTTGAACCCATCAGTGACTTACAGTTTGTGGCAGATTTGTATTTCTACGGTTTTTTTTCCCTGTGAAAAATGGAGAACTGATAACAAAGTACAGAGGAAACCCAGATTCTGAGAAAATGGGTGTTGGCATGTTGTTGGCAGAAGAGAGAAGAAATGAGACATATTTTCTGCAATGTGTGTAGTTGCACTTCCCCGGTTTATCTCTAAAATCAAGGTTTTGTTTTCTGAAAGAACATAATTTTGAGAACTGGGTGTCTGGGTGCCAGGTGCCTCCCTGTACTGCAGGGGACACGTGTCCAAGAACAAAGGTTTTACTTGTTCTGCAGTGGCTGAGGCCAGTCCTCTAGTAAGATATTGTGAAGGCTTCTATCACAGGCAAGGTATTATTGCAATACAGCATTGCAGCTCTATTGTAATATCTGTCTAAGCTTCCAAGCATCTCTTCTTCCCGTGATCCATGTTTTGTAATCAGATCCATGCTCAGATGACTTTGCCATGGTTTCTTGTCTGGACTCTTGCAGTGGAGTTGACCTCAGTCTCAGGATCCTTTTGCACCAAAATATCTCCATTCATTCCTTCCTTCAACAGCTTCTTTTAGCAAGTCAAGCTTTTGCATTAAATCAGTTTAGTGGGACAGTTTTTCTCCCAGACACATCAGTGTTTCCAGCTGGAAATCAGTGATAACTCAGGTTACAGATCTAAGCACACACCAACAAATTGCAGCCTCTCTTGGGCATTTTTCCAGGGGCAGCACCTGATTATTTCTGTCTTTGACACGATTTTTTCCTTTCTCAGGAATTTACAGGCTTTTAATGCAGCTGTTCTTGCAAATGTGCCACTGTTACAAATAGAAGCTGTTTTATCTGTTCCTGAGATAACCCTGCAACCTAATGCCAGTGAGATTGAAAAAATGACTGTGCAATCTATCCAAGACTGTGTCGAGGTCACTAAGGTGATTTTTGATAAGAGTTTTTTTTTGTTGCCAGAGTTTGCTTGTGATTATAATGCACTAATCTTGTTTTATGTTTGGGTAAGCATAAATGTCAAGGGGAAGATTCATATTGCTTTATCTTGAAATCAAAATATCCAGTACATTGTTCTAATTTTACAGACTGTCCTAATTTTACAAACTGATGATCAAGGGAAAAAAAATTCATGCAATTTTTACTCAGGTAAAATTGTTGATTACTTTTTAGCGGTTTTGCCAGTGCAAGGACATTATTTGGTTCTATAAATCAGCATATATCAAAAGGAAGTACTTTTCAGATTGCACTGCAGATGTTGCTTTCTGATGTATGAATAAGCTGGTGGAATAAGGAATGTAAATGGCCTCCTCTACGTTACATTTCTTCTTAGAAGCAGCAGAAAAAAGAGTTCAGAAAATGTTGGAGAAAGGCATCTAGGACAGGAAATACCTAGATGAAGTATCTGAGTTACTGGCAATGATGTAGCGATATTTTCCTGCATAAATAGTTCCACACTGAACTGCTTTCCTGAAAAGAAGCCAGATAATGTGACGATGTTCCTGCCTCTGCTGATGGACAAATAATTCCAGATGCCACCTGAAATGAATAAATTTAGTTTTAAGTGTGCTTTTTGTGCTCAGATTTGCTGTTCTGCTCCACTGCTGCATCCAGACTGTTTGAGCCAATACCTTTTTCTCTGTCGTGCAATATTGTTGCTCAGCAGAGATTTTAGAAGCAGATTGAGTAATGCATGGTAAAGTTTCATTAGGATGAAATTAACTCTTCTCAAGTTGATGGGAAAGTGTGACCTCTTTTTTGCTGTCAGAAAAACAATTGATCTGAGAAATCATTTACACCACTTCTGCATTGTGTCCTAAATAACGGTGAATTCCTTCACTGAAAGGGTTATCAAGCATTGGAACAGGCTGCCCGGGGAAGTGGTGGAGTCACCATTCCTGGAGGATGTGTAGATGTGACACCTGGGGACACGTGTGATTTAGTGGGTGACTTGACAGTTCTGGACTGCTTGAACTGAGTGATCTTAGAGGGCTTTTCAACCTAAATGAGTCTGTGAATGATTTAACTAAAATGACTCAACAAGGTAACTGTTTTCCAACCCTGTCTTTAAAACTCCAGCACGTCGTACGATGGATGCACGGTACGTGTATTGAATGTCCTCCTCAGCACGTCAAGGCAGATGAAGTTGTCACTTTCAGCTTTTACAGTGACGTCTCCCAGAGCCCTGTGATAATTGAACAGGCTGTTCTCATCACTCAGAATGTCCACAAACTCCTGGCTTCTCTCAGCGAGTGTTTGAACCAATGGAAGAGGTATGACCTGCTGTGGAAATCAGACAAAGGCTCAGTCCTGGACCGTTTAGCTGCAGAAAAGCCTGCCTGTGTTATCTTTGATGAGCACTTGCAATTCTATATGAAGGTAGCTCAGGAAGTGACTAAACAACCTTTGATTAAAGATGAACAATTTATCAGGCTTCAGCTGGCTCCTTTAGCCTCTGCAGTGCAGGAGAATGCTAAAAGCTGGGTGATGTCTCTTGGGAAGTTGCTTAATGAGTTAGCAAGAGAGGAGCTCTTCAGCCTTCAAGATGAGATTCAGGTGGGTGTTTTCAGTTTGGTTTTCTTATTATCTTTATCACATAAACTAAAAATGAATCTGGCCTAATACTTGCTTGTGTTTTGTGTTTAACTCATTATTATAATTCCGCCTAATTGCTTTGTCAGTGTTGATTCTGGATATGATCTTTACTTTTTACAGAGAGTATCAGAGAATGTGAATAGACCTCCTGAAACCCTGGACGATCTCAGAGTTGTCCTTACTGCATTTGGGGTGGTCAAAGGCATGTCCCTCGAGGTGGAACTGAAATATTTGGAGATTGGGGAGAGATACAGAACTCTTGCAATGTACAATATTCCAGTAAGTGCACGTCTCATCAAACCTTTCAGATCTGAGCTAAGGGCACAAATGCCTCACGTGTGAGTGAAGAAATGTTTTCCTTTTAAGACAGAATTACAGTGTTGTTGAGGTTTGAAGGGCTGTCTGAGGACTCTGTAGTCCAGACTTCCTTCTCAAATCACTATGTCCACTTTGAAATGGACATGTGGCATGTGTTTAAATCTGAGGTCCCTTCAGAATTGGTTTTGTGTTTTGCACATTTATAATGTGAGCACATATTCCTCACTTTCTTGGGAAAGTCTGTGTCTACTTATGTCTTGTGAGAGGTGCTACTTGTTTTGTTTTAGGTACCTAAAGAAGAGCAAGAGAAGTCTGACAATCTTAGGGAAGCGTGGGAGACTCTCTTAGTGGAAGCAGCAGAAGTTAGTCGCAAACTAGATTGTAAAGGAGGTGTAAAAGAAACATTCACAAAGGTAATATTTGTAATTAGTATTGAAAACAGTTAGAAGTGGAAAGGAAAACTATTTAAATGCTGTTCTCTTTAGGTGACACAGCAACAAATTGAGGACTACAGCAAAGAGACAGAAGATTTTTTCCAGAAACTCTTGACTCAGGGGCCTGGTGTTGTTGGGGATGATCTTGATAAAGGTAAATGGATTAATGTGTATGAAGTGATGGTTTGAAAATATTAGTCTTTGGACAATTCAGATTTTATGTAAAACACAAAAATTGTGCTTTCCTTATTAACATACAAACTCATCAGCCGGGAATGTGAACATTTTTAGTACTAGAACATCTACAGACTACATGCAAATTCTGTCTTATTTATTTCCCACGAACCCTGTGATGATTTATCTGGAAAAATTCCTCTCCTTTCCCAGGACTAGAACTCATGGCTATGTTTGAAAAAGAATTAGAGAAACTGGAAAAAAGGCAACAGGAACTGGGCAGTGCTGAGAAACTTTTAGACTTGCCAGGAACAACGTACCCGAACTTAATAAAAGCACAGCAAGACGCAAAGGCTCTGAAGCAGGTCTATGACATTTATGCACAACAAAAAGTGAGTGTCACACTGAGTCTGCAGGGACACACACGAGTTCATGCACAGACACACAGCAAAGGTGGGGGACAGAAGAAGAGGCTGCATTGCCCCGTGGCTACTGTCAACTCTGAAGCCTTTGCCCGAAATAAGCTATGCCCTGTAATTGGCTATCACCATGAAATGAGTTTAGTATTATTAGTACAGCACTCTCAGTTTCTCCATGGTGGGCTGAACACATCCTCTCATCGGACAGGAACAGACTTTTTAAAGAAGTTTTATTTTTCCAAAATTTAAATGCCCTTTAAAGTGTGGTACTCTTCTCCATATTCCTTTTTTACTATTTCTTATACAACTGTTTGTGTTTGGCTATGAATCTGTCTTGGACATGAACTTGTCTCTCTCTAGGTTTGTAAAATGTTAATACAATTACATTTTGGGGGTCAAAACGAAAAGGAATAGGATTTTTTTTTTTCCTTCTTAATGTTCTCGTTTCCAGGCAGCTAAAGAGGAATGGTCTCAGACACTCTGGATAAACCTCAATGTCAAGGTTCTTCAGGATGGAATCGAAGGATTTCTGAAAGCCCTTCGGAAGCTGCCCAGACAAGTGCGCAGTATGCCAATAGCTGTCCAACTGGAAAAAAAAATGAAGGCATTTCGAGACTCCATTCCTTTGTTGCTTGATTTGAAAAATGAAGCTTTAAGAGAAAGGTTTGTTTTGATTTATTTACGTGCACTATATATAGAAGTATTTGATAGGTTTCGTTAGAACTTTCAGTTTCCGTTACTGGGGTCATGCCATGTCCTGGAGCTTGGAACTTTATTTCTGCCTGATGAACTTGTGTAACAGCATGAAAGGTGCTGAAAAGACTGGGATACTTTATGTATTCAAACTAGTAGTTCCTGTTTAAACAGCACAGTGCTAAACCTGAGTTCATTATTATATGTTACAGTTGTTTTTGTTTTTTGCTGTATCGTGGTGTTAAATTGATGTGTCAATTTAAAACAGGCATTGGCAGGACCTTATGAAGAAAACAGGAACAAGGTTTGAAATGAAAACAGAAACATTCACTTTGGAAAATATGTTTGCTATGGAACTTCACAGACACACCGATGTTATCAGTGATATAGTTGGAACTGCTGTTAAAGAACTTAGCATTGAGAAGGTAATGTATTGAATTACAGAACCTTAGTAAAACTAAAAAGACGAGGATGACAGCAATCAGTTTTATTTGAGATTTTTAAATTGGCGTGACCGCAAGTTTGGCCATCTTCAGGGAGCTGCCGTGATGCAGCTCATGGCAGCTAAAATCTATAGGTCTGGCACAGAATCCTTGCAGAACTGGCTTTGGCAGCAGCGTATTGGACTCCTATGACTGCAGTAAGAAAGTTTGTCCTATGAAAATGGATCTGGAGAAGGATCTGTTCTCTTGCTATCGTGCTTTGAAATAGACCCTTCTTTATAAACCAGAGTTTGAAAATCTGTGCAAAAATTTTGCTGGATTAGTTGTTTTGTGTTTTTTGCTAAATTATAGTTTTCCAGTTTTTGAAGACTGAAATATGCATCTTTTTATGTTCACATGCAGGGAATGAAGGAAATAGTAGAAACGTGGGAAAACATGAAATTCCCTGTAGAAGTGTACACCAAAGGCACTGAGACACGAGGCTTTATTCTGGGATCTGTAGAGGAAATTTTAGAGATTCTTGATGACAACAATGTCAATCTTCAGAGTGTTTTGGGCAGTCGATTTGTGGGTCCTTTCCTTTCATCTGCTCAAAAATGGGAAAAAACTCTGTCATTGATTGGTGAAGTAACTGAGGTAGGAGGAAAGTGCTGGACTAAATAATTAATGTTTATTATTTATAATTCAAATTTTCCATTGTACTTCTGTTTCCTCTGATGGTAACATTTGGTTCTTAGATCTGGGTATCAGTTCAGAGAAAATGGATGTACCTGGAGAGCATTTTTGTTGGTGGAGATATCAGATCACAGCTTCCGGAGGAAGTCAAAATATTTGACCGTGTAGACAAAATATTTAAAGAGGCAAGTAACTGACTAGTGATCAGCATAATTACTTAGTGCATTTTGCTTCCAGTTCCATAATTACTTGTACTCTTCTGTGACATATGTAATAGTGAGAATGATGTGCTATAATTCATTGAATATGAGACTGGGGAGCCCAGGAATTTTGTGTTTTATTTCACATCTGTCATAAGCAGAAGACTTCTCTGGATTTAGCTAAGACGGGCAGAGGTGAGATCCTTGGCTGGCAGCATGGGGTAGGCAGAATCTCCTTTTCCTTTCATTGTTTACATCTTTACCTCTGCAATAAGAAGCTTAGATGTGTTCCTATTGATTGAGGACCTATGTACATGGTAAAAAGGCTTTCCTGCTTCATGCCACTATTCCCATACTGAGCACGTATTCCTGGTCTGAATATGGCTTACTTTTCTGTTTCCCTTCTGCAAAATTGAGAGAGTACTGTGATTTTGAGATATGATGTTTGATCACTCCTTGAAGTACCTTTGTGTACAGGAGCAAAGTCAGGTATGTGCTTAAGCTGGCCTCACTGGGGATACAGGCTTGTCTGGCTTACGCTTGCTTTTACAGTTGTATCTCCATAAACCTACTACCTTCATGTTTTCATACAGCGCTGCAGCACCACAAAACCACTTCAGAACCATTTAAAAACCTTTGATTCACTTCTATGAGGACCTGTACTGCTTGTGCTGTTTGCATGCTTTGTCATTAATTAAATATAATTTAATATAACCTATTGCTAGGCAACGTTTTCTAAACTTCCTTTTCTCCCTGTGTAGATAATGGATGAAACTGTAAAAGACCCGACAATAAAAAATTGCTGTGAAGCCCCAAATCGTCTGTCAGACCTCCATCATATAAACGATGTGCTGGAGAAATGCCAGAAAAGCTTGAATGATTATTTGGATTCCAAGCGAAATGCTTTCCCAAGATTTTTCTTTATATCTGATGACGAGTTGCTCAGTATCCTTGGCAGCAGCAGTGCACTCTGTGTCCAGGAGCACATGATAAAGGTACAATGTCTGGCTTTCCACAGTGCCTCGTGCTTTTAGGTGCTTTAAAAAGTTTAACAGATGGTACTGCACATGCTCATAAGGATGCATGAATATTTTTTGCATACAAAGAGAATCCTGGCAGCATCTTGAAGAAGCTTCTGAATAACCAGATCAAATCTGATGCACAGTCTCTGCTGGCTCTCACACTGGTTGGTAGCAGTTATGGTAGAGGAACATTCAAGATAGATCATTCTGGTGTATCATTAAAGAACTTTCCTCGTAGATTGTAGCTCCTCCAAGATCTTTATTTTCTAGGAAAAAAGAAAATCAATGTCATTTGGGCCTGATTATTTGCTTGATATTCTGCAGTTGTGCTGCTGGGCTATACATCAGCATTTGTATTTGATTAGTTAGGAGTCAGATCCATTTCTCTGGAGGAGAGCCAGGAGCTGCATACACTTACATCATGGAGGCATTGTTTCTAAAATGCTGGTGAATTTCTTTGTTGGTGCATTTCAGATGTTTGATAACATAGCCTCGCTGAGGTTCCAGGACGGTGACGATGATGAGAAGATTGCCACAGCCATGATCTCAGCTGAGGGGGAGGTGATGGAGTTCCGGCAGGTTGTCCCTGCTGTGGGCAGGGTGGAGAATTGGATGACAGTAGTGCTGGAGGAAATGAGACGGACCAACAGACGCCTCACCAAGGAAGCCATTTTTCGATATTGTGAAGACAGAAGCAGGTGAAACAATCAGTGTCAAGGATAGCACAAATAACCTGATATCATGTTATAAGCCTGTAGTGATATAGAAAAGTTAAGGCATAATTTTTAAATTCCTACACAATTTAGTCTGTGTTGCTCTATGTGTGTTGCTCTAAATACATTCACATACACTATTTTAACTAACCATGAATAATGTCTTATCTCTCATATCTATTTTCCTAAATATTGAGTTTTATTTTTGGCGTTGTGTGTTCAGTATGTTTTTCTCACCATGAATTCCACTTGGCAGTTTTATACATGGAACAGGCAGCTTTTCTATCAGAATATTTCCTAGGCTCTTGAAATTCCACAGCATACTTTGATAGAATTCTGTATATCTCTGAAAAGTTTGGCTTGTGTTGTAGCTGTTGCAGGAACAGGAGGAACTTCTTTTTTGTTGTTGTGGGTTTTTTTTTTCTTTCCTGATCTGTTACTTAAAATAATCAGTAACTCAGCCTCTCTCACTGTATGTGTTTTCCATAGAGTTGATTGGATGTTGCTCTTCCAAGGCATGATGGTGCTTGCTGCTAATCAAGTGTGGTGGACTTGGGAGGTAGAGGACGTCTTTCGGAAAGTGAAAAAGGGAGAAAAGCAGGCAATGAAATTTTATGCTAAAAAAATGCACAAGCAAATTGATGACCTGGTTAGCCGCATTACAATGCCCTTGAGCAAAAACGACAGGAAAAAATACAACACTGTTCTCATCATCGACGTGCACGCCAGAGACATCATCGATGTATTCGTCAGAGACAGGTAAACAGCACCCGCAACTTCTGAGCGGGTACCAAACGCGTGAGTTGGATTGCCGTCCTTCTGGCTCACGTGAGCTGTGTCGTGCAGCATTCTGCAGGCTCAGGAGTTCGAGTGGGAGAGCCAGCTGCGGTTTTACTGGGAGCGCGAGCCGGACGAGCTGACGGTGCGGCAGTGCACCGGCGCCTTCTCCTACGGCTACGAGTACATGGGGCTCAACGGGCGCCTCGTCATCACCCCGCTCACCGACCGCATCTACCTCACGCTCACGCAGGTGCGCCTGCCAGGACATTTTGCCAACAAGCCCTTGTTGTACTTAGACAGTCACATCCTTGTTTTGTGGCCTCTTGCTGCTGTCTCCCAGATGCCAGTGTGGAACACTAAAGATGTTTGAAATAATTTGTGATAGCCTTCTGACCTCTTTGCTGCAAAGACAATGTAGAAGGCATTCACAGATAAAGTTTAAGATTTTTTGTACCCAAGGGTTTATTTGTGGTTTTGTTACTAACCTAACATAAATCTAATCCAAGATTTGCTTTTTTTCTGTCTTCAAAGGCTCTATCAATGTATTTAGGAGGAGCACCAGCAGGGCCAGCAGGTACAGGGAAGACAGAAACAACCAAGGATCTGGCCAAAGCACTGGGCTTGCTGTGTGTAGTGACAAACTGTGGAGAAGGCATGGACTTCAAAGTAAGAGTTAAAGATCTGTATTCCCTGATAAAATGCCAGTTTCTGCTCTTTATCAGTGCTCAGGATAAGGACATACTCTGAACTTCTGCATAAGTATCTCCCTTAGAGATACCGTGCTGTTTGATAATTAAATTTAGTAAAAAATGTCAATTTTGAATAAATTCCTGAAGGAATTTCAGACCATTTCAAGCAAGGCAGCAATGACTGTATGGTACGTGTTTAAGCCTATGACAGGCAATCTGCACTTGACAAGTAATTATTGCAAGACCTTGTGATGTATTGATTGATAAACATCCAGAGGTTTTTCCAGCATTAAGAATTTTAGCACATTCCAAAGCTTTTGACGCTGAATGTTTTATATATTCGCTGCTGAGAAGTTTTTCTTCTTGTTCCTTTTAGGCAATGGGTAAAATTTTCTCAGGTCTCTCCCAGTGTGGGGCGTGGGGATGCTTTGATGAGTTCAATCGCATCGATGCTTCCGTGCTTTCAGTCATTTCTTCCCAGATTCAGACGATTAGAAACGCTTTAATGAATCGGTGGAAAAGATTTCAGGTAAACATTAAAAAAGAAGAGTAATTGTGAAGGTTGATCTTGGTTTTCAGGCTGAGATTCAGGGTTAGACCCCATTGTTAGATCAAAGGGCTGCTGCTTCTGTAATTTGTTTGTGCTGAACGTTTCAAACTCCTGAGTATGTACTTTTGGTTTGAAAGATGTTAAATCCTTGCTGATTGCCTAATCCTTTGCTACGTTCTTCCTTTGTGGAGAGAGATAAAAGTGATTTTAATAGGATAATAGCAAGTAAATGGGGTAATAGTCTACTAGTAATGAGGAACAGGAGTAACTTCACTTGACATGGATTGTGAGGCTTTATTTACTGATGCTTATTGGCATTCAAAAACCTCAGACAGAAAATTTGAGGCTTGTGAAATATCTTAAAGAAGGTATGTGCATCCCACTGTTTGTATTAGGATGACTGTCTAAAGCTAAATATTTTAGCACTTTGTCCTAAGTGGGTGCCCCAGTATTAATGGTTTTCTCTGAGCAAATAGTACTTTTTTTTTAGTTCCTAATTCACATTGTGTTAATGTTTTCTTATGCCTTTAGTTTGAAGGACAGGAGATTTCCCTTGACAGCCGTATTGGCATTTTTATTACAATGAATCCTGGTTATGCTGGCCGGACTGAGCTCCCTGAGTCTGTAAAAGCTCTGTTCAGGCCTGTGGTTGTTATTGTACCAGATCTTCAGCAGATCTGTGAAATAATGCTGTTTTCTGAAGGGTTCCTTACAGCAAAGGTAAGAAAATTCTATTGTTACCCATACCCATGTACCCACCCATGTTTGCATGGCCAGTAGCAGTGTCCCCATTTGTGATCATTTAAATTAAATCTCAAACAGGTCCTTGCCAAAAAGATGACAGTGCTGTACAAGCTGGCAAGGGAGCAGCTTTCTAAACAACATCACTATGATTTTGGACTGCGGGCCCTTAAGTCAGTGTTGGTGATGGCTGGAGAATTGAAAAGAGGATCAGCAGACCTCAGTGAGGTAGATTTTCTGCTTAGTTACCCTGGGCATATCATCTTTTTCATTAGGAAGGGGATGTGTTTCCCCATCTGATGTAGTTTGTCTGCTTTGGAAATAGGACCATTGGTGTTATTTGTCTTATTACTTCACTTCGTTCTTATTGAGTTTCATTGTGCTCTCTGCCATTAGAACTCCAGTCAAAGTAGGGAAATCTATGGAAAATGAGACATTTTCCTGTTTGTTAAGTCCAGGGTGCAAATAGCCAGATGAGTATCTCTGGATGACTAGGAAAAACTGGTTTTTGAACAGTGAGTGCTCCAGCTCAGAGATGCTGTGGCGTGGGCCACTGCAGCCGTTTGGCATTTGATTAACATGGTAGAAAAAGGCAGTGTATTATTCTTAGTTATTGATATGCTTAATCCATATAAAATAACCTCTGTTTTTTCCACTAAGAACTTGTGACAAAAAGCATTCTAAAAGCTGTGCTGAAATAATCAAGCAATAGTTTTTAAAGATATAAAGTTTTGAAGTACCTTATTTTAGCTGATTAGTTAACTGTTTGGTAAAGATTGATTTTGCTATGTTTTGTCTAGGAAGTTGTACTAATGAGAGCTCTGCGAGATATGAATCTTCCTAAATTTGTGTTTGAAGATGTACCTCTGTTCCTTGGCCTAATCTCTGACCTGTTTCCTGGCCTGGATTGCCCTCGAGTCCGCTACCCTAACTTTAATGATGCTGTAGAACAAGTGCTGGAAGAACGGGGTTATGTTGTTCTACCAGTCCAGGTATTAAAAAATGTTAATTGCTTGAGGTTTTGTCATAAACATGAGGGTTCAGGTGCATTGTTGCACCCTGGAGTGGCTCCAGGAAAGCTTCTCTGGTATAGACCAGCTGCTAACCTTGTCCACAAAGAGTTATGATGGCAGTCTACCGAATCCATGTTTATTTTTCAGGTGGATAAAGTAGTTCAGTTGTATGAGACAATGTTGACTCGTCACACCACAATGGTGGTTGGACCTACTGGAGGTGGGAAGACAGTTGTTATTAACACCTTGTGCCAGGCCCAAAACAAGTGAGTATAGAATGTAAAACAGGCTGTAAAATGGCACAGTCTGTATCACTCAGCCCTGTCCAGTCATGACAGGATCAACAGCTGCCCAGAGTATTTGCATGGGTTAACATGAGATGGTAGTGTGACATTTGACTATTGCTTTTCTTGCTGTATCTTTAGGCTGGGATTATTGACAAAGCTTTACATACTGAACCCTAAAGCTATGAGTGTGATTGAGCTGTATGGGATCCTCGATCCTGTCACACGAGACTGGACAGATGGAGTCCTGTCAAATATTTTTCGGGATATCAACAAACCCACTGACAAGAAAGAGCGAAGGTAGGCAGCTAGAAGTCATTGTGGCAGTTTTGAGATACTGGGGTTTACGTCAATCAAAAAAAAAATTGATATGGCACTACTTTTAAAAAAAAAAAGTGAAATAAATAGAAAGTGCTTAGGGGTCTTTCTGTCTCCTGTGAGTTTCTAGTCTCAGTGAAACTATGCAATCGTAAAAAATGAATGGTAGGCTTCAAAATACCTGGACTGACACTGACACCGTTGATTACACTTCTGAATTCAGAAATATGTTAGCAAAATCAGAGGTTAATCAGTGCCCCATGGCTCTTGTACACAGGTACATTCTCTTTGATGGAGATGTGGATGCTCTCTGGGTTGAAAACATGAATTCTGTCATGGATGACAACAAGTTATTGACCCTGGCAAATGGGGAGCGGATTAGACTTCAGGCACACTGTGCTTTGTTGTTTGAGGTAAGTCATGACTGTACCATTTAAGACACAGGAAGGGTTAGATACAGATGGGGCTTCAAAGCCTGAAAAGCAGTTACTGTGTGTTGTTATCTTGTGTGGTTGTTTTATAGGTTGGGGACTTACAGTATGCATCTCCTGCCACAGTATCCCGCTGCGGAATGGTCTTTGTAGATCCTAAAAATCTGAGATATGAGCCCTACTGGCAGAAGTGGGTCAAAGAAAGAGAAAATGAGGTGGGAATTTGTGCACTTCTTCAGAGAGTATTTGTATTTAAAACTGAACTCTAGACAGCTGTAAAAAGCCTGTGTAAAGGCAATCTGATTTTTCTGACAAGAGTTAACAGTGAGATTGCTTAGGTGCTTGTTTCTTACATTTAATTTAAAAACTCAAGTCAATAGGGAGCTTAAGTAAGAAGACTCAGTTGCTACCACCTGATGAATGCTGATCTTCACTTGCTGAACACCCAGTCCGTACAACAGCATCACATTTTTTCATGTGACCGTAGCCTGTCTGTGGTAGAAGTGATTACTTCAAGAACAATCATACCTGGTCAGCCAGGTATTGATGGGAAGCTCTGCTGTCAAAATTTTTCTTTCCAGCTGAATTATTGTCCTTTTTGTGTTCCTTAGAATGAGAGAGTGGAATTGAATCGTCTCTTTCAAAAGTATGTGCCCTACCTTATTGACATGATTGTGGAGGGAATTGTGGATGGCAAACAGGAACGAAAGCTGAAGACCATTATTCCTCAAACGGATTTAAATATGGTAAGAAACATAGAATAAAGATTGAACACGTTTAACTAAAAAGAAAATGGAATTATGGAGAAAGTAAAACTTTCCCAAAGAAAGCACAGGAGGAGAGTCTGTGCTGAAATGTCAGATGAGCACAGAGACACAATACCAATCAGCCCCTAACAATGCTCTTCTGCTGAACTTAATGCACATAGCAGCAGATTCACCTGTGAGAACAAAAGACCAGCAATCAGCTGAAAACATACTAAGTGTTTTCATGCATCTAAATGGCAATTTTGTTTACAGAGTTATCCTTTTTCCAACAGATCGTGCAGTTGACTGTGATGCTGGAAGTCCTACTAGTACAGCCTGAAAATCCTGATGTTCTGGAGTGTTTTTTCTTGGAAGCTTTGTATTGCTCCTTAGGCGCTTCTCTTCTTGATGCTGGGAGAATTAAATTTGATGAAAACATTAAACGTATTTCCTGCATGTCTGTTGTTCAGGGTGAGAACATCCTGGCTAAGCCAGGGGAGCTGCCAGGTAGGATCTTGTCATAATTTAATCTGAATCCCATTCATTGTAATAGAAAAGTGACAGTTTTCATGAAGGCAGATCATTATTTTCCTTACAGCTAACTGTCTTGGCTGCAAAATATGCCCCTTGGGGGGCTGTCAGTGAAAACCACATAGAGATACTGATGCTGAGTGACTCTCAGCTAATGGTCTGTCTTCGCAGAGCAGTACTCTTCCATGCCAAGTTGAAGAGATAAACAGTGAAAAGAAAACCAAAATGTGAAAGGAAAGCCAGTGGGAGGTGCTTAAAAAGTGGTAGTATGATCCAGGTGCTGGAGTAGAGGAATTTTGGTTGATGCCTTAGTGGGTTAAATGACTTGTAAATAGAGCAAAGTGTTGCCCAGCTTGGTCTATAATCTTACCCTTCATTTTCACCTCAATCAGATTGCTTTCTTAGGAAATATTTCAGTGTCCTAAAAAACTTGCAGTTGCTTAATGGTTTGCAGGTCAACTGCCAACTTTGTATGACTTCCATTTTGATGAATCTCAGAAAAAATGGGTACCTTGGATGCATCTTGTTCCTGAATATATTCATAATCCTGAAGTGAAATTTCTTGACATTCTAGGTGAGTATAAGATAAAATACCATGATGTGCCACCACTGAGTGCCTGGCACTTAGCATGAGACATCCTCTTTCTGTACTGAAGGTCATCTACTCAGGTTCAGTTTCTTGTGATGGCACAAATCAGGTTCTTTAAAGTTCTTGTCATAGTAGTTCAGCAGTAATAAAGTTGATGTTTACAGCATTGTGTAATAAAAAAGTGAGGAAAGGATGAAAGCATGTATCAGTTAAAAGGCTTATTAGGAGCTAACAATGCCTTTAAAAATTAGAATAGCAGAAGATTCACAGTTTGCTCTACCTGAAGTTCTAGGAAAACATCAGCTCGTGGTTCAAGTATTCAGTAGATAAAAATTACGTTTTTAGGGCTGTTATTGGTTGTTACTTCAAGCATTGCCTAATGAGACTTTTCATAAAGGACAAATTTAGGCATATTAATTTACAGTTAACCAGCAAGCACTGGTTAACTTCACTGCCACAAGAGATAAATTGATGATCTCTGAAGTTGCTCCAAATGGCAGGTTATTCACATAGAAAAAATTTGATCTCTGTAGAGTTCTGGGAAAATGCTTATGATCCAAATAAATCCTGATTATATCCTTGAAATAAGGATTAAATGGAGCTTAACCAAACTATGACCCTCCTTTGTGAAAGATAGCTTCTTTTTTAGTATATATATATAGAAGAAAAGATCCCAATGACAAAGACTGAAAAGAGATGGTTAAGCAATTAAAATTTTCTTTCAGCATTGTTAGTGAGCTGATAATTCAGATTATGTCTTTGTGCAACTGCATGTTAATACCTTGAGAGTGTGTTCCAGCACTGTTCTATAAATATAAATCCCCCAGCTGTAGTGCATTTTCATTTAGCCAGTGACTGTGTTCATGCTCTTTTTCAGTGCCCACAGTGGACACCAGACGCACTGCTTGGTTACTGGAACAGATGGTAAAAGTGAAACGCCCAGTTATTCTTGTAGGTGAATCGGGTACATCTAAGACAGCGACTACACAGAACTTCCTGAACAATCTGGACAAAGACCTTAATGTATGTGTGAGGCATTTTGCCCTGTTTGTAAAGCTGCATTTTCATTCTTTGCCTTTGTGTTAAATTTACGTTGTGAAGCCTGAGCCTGTGGGTTGCAGTATTGACTTGGGTAACGTGACTGCAAGCTCCAGACCAAAAATGTGACTGATTTGAAAATCCTTCAAGATCAAAGATGTTTTGTCCTCTTTTACCTTGTACAGACTCAGTTATATAAAGTAAAAATATATTATCAAAGTGCTAAGGATGGTCTTACTTTTCTTTTTCATCTGTAATTCAGGTGAATAATGGACCTGAGCAGCATTTCCTGCATGTCTGACAGCTAATATAAAAAATATTTTTAAATGCTCTAGTGAAAAAAAACAACCAACAAAACAGGTTAGAATCCATTCTTATCATCTCCTCCTGTTTGCAGCTGGTGCTGGTAATTAACTTCTCTTCTCGTACAACATCCATGGACATTCAGAGAAACCTGGAGACAAACGTAGAAAAACGAACTAAAGACACTTTTGGCCCTCCCATGGGAAAACGTCTCCTTGTGTTCATGGATGATATGAATATGCCAAGGGTAAGCTGTCAATAGTTTTGCAAGGTAGTATAGAAATGTTTGGGGGGCACTGATATGGTCCCTGCATGCACAAATCCAGGTGCATTTAGTTTATCTCAGAGAAGAGGCCCTTTTCCCATAGGAAACATTGGGATGAGTGTTCAGAATCAGCGCCAGAGCTTTACAAAGTGTCCTTTAGTCCCTGTCATGTTGTCCCAAGTATGGAGCAAGTTATTCCCACGTTTAAAGCAGTAATTGGTGAGCTGATGCACTGTGCTTGGACGTGTCCTGACTCTTGTGTGTCCTGCAGGTTGATGAGTATGGCACACAGCAACCAATCGCCCTGCTGAAGCTGCTGCTAGAGAAGGGTTTCATGTACGATCGTGGTAAAGAGATGAACATTAAATTTCTTCGAGACTTGGGTTTCGTTGCTGCCATGGGCAAAGCTGGAGGAGGTCGGAATGAAGTTGACCCTCGATTCACCTCGCTCTTCAGTGTTTTTAACATACCTTTTCCTTCTGAACAATCGCTGAATTTGATCTATTCCTCCATCCTGAAAGGCCACACTGCGGTAATTTCACTGTTTTTAAAGGATTGCTCAACAGGTGTATTATTTTCATACAGACATTTATTTCTATGTCGTTGCAAGACCTGAAATCTTTGTTACCACTTTTTTTATACTTAGAACCTCACACAAACCTTTCTTTTCCTCTTCTCCTTCTCAATGGGTTTTACATTGTTTCGATAAATTCTTGCATAATACGTAAACATTCAAGCCAGCAGATAGTTTATAAACCTGGGGCTTTTCATAGGTTGAAACCTGTGAATGATTTGGTTACAGTTCCTTTTAGCAAATACATGAAGATTAGAAAATTCTTTCCTGAATGAGTGTGAAAAATGTAATATAATGCAACAGACTGCATTACTAGCAAGGTCCCTGCAACATTAGATAGGAGCAATTTAAATTTTCTATAGAAATCTTGTAGGAATTCCAGTCACCGAGTTTGGTGTTACCTTGAGCACTCAGCAGGTTCCAGAGTGAAGATGGAGCTTGCCCTAAACATTTAACTGCAGAATGTTCATACTACAGAGAATTTCTGAACTGAACAGGTTTAAAAGCTGGAAAGCAGATTATGTTTGATAGCGTCGAGTTCTGTCTGGGCAGTCTCATGAAGACATCTCTTCTTTCTCATGTTTGCAGACCTTTAATGAGTCCATATCAGCCATCTCTGACAAGATTACTCTGTGTACTTTGGAACTTTATAAAATGATTATTACTGACCTACCCCCTACTCCTTCCAAATTCCACTACATTTTTAACCTGAGGGATCTTTCCAGGGTCTATAATGGACTTGTTCTTACAGATTCAGAGAGGTAAGAATAGAAAAACTGTCATTAGTTGTCTCACACCTATTTTTTTTTTGTGAATCTGGGTGAAATTGAGGTAATTTGGTACAGGAAATCGGTCACATTTGGTCACTTTTCATTAAACCACAATGAGAAATAGAATATCCTAAATTGTGATCTTATTCTTGATACCAAACACTGATGCATTAGTCTCTCTTAAATAAGATATCAGAGGTAGAAATGCAAGCAAATTAGTTATAGTGAGAAGAACCAAATCATAAAGAGTAAAAAGGTCAGTCCAGAATTTGGTCTTTGATATTAACCATATAGCCGTTGGAATCATGTCAGCTCATTTGGTGCAGTCTGATGTTTTGATGTTATTTCAGGTTTCACACAGTGACCCAGATGGTGAGAGTTTGGAGAAATGAGTGCCTGAGGGTTTTCCATGACAGACTGATTAATGAAGCAGACAGAGAATTGGTGAGTAATTTCTTTCACTTTTTTAGTAGTCACTGACTATTATGATGGCAATTAATTTGCAACAGCAACACTACCAAGTGTTGGACTTGTGTCTTGCAGTCCAACTGCAGACTTGTGTAAGCAATATGCTGCTCATTAATTTAAAACACGGCCCATGGAGGATTTTTTCCTAAAACAATGTGACTATGGCAGACTAAGAAAGCAGATATACTGAAGCAATGGAAAATATCACTTGGTTTGCCTGTCCAGGAAGATTGATTGGCAGAAGTACAGGTGACAAAGTGTGAGAGCAGTTCAGGAGAGAATTCAGGAAATCACTTCAAGTCAGTATTTTCCTTCAGGAAGGATTGTACCAAAATGTGACTGTACAATCAAGTAGTAAAAAGGATAAAAGCCAAGTTCTTACACAGTGAATTCAGTTCTGGCTGTTACACAAATTGGAAAACGCTTCAAATTGTATCTTAAAACACAAAAGAGAACAATGCCAATTTTACACCCTGGGATTTAGGAGAGAAATCAAAGTGAAGTCTACTCATCCAGAAGCAACTTGTTTTACTTTGGAAGTTGCTTAGATGAAAAGAGGTAGGTCAAGAAGCTTCAGATTTTTCTAGTTAAAATTTTAACATACAAAGGTACATCTCCAGCTCAATTTTCACAACCAGAATATTAATGCAGACTTTGAAGCTTTGTGAGAAATCCTTCTGGTGAGACAACTATGAATAATGTTTACACAAGTATATGAGGGGTTTTATTTAACAGGTTTATCCTTTTTTATTTTGATGTTCTACAATCGATTAGCTTGAACCATTCTTGAACTGCCTATTAGATCATTTTAGATCATACATAGAACACAGAAAGGGGCTGTAATCTTTGGATCTTCTAGTGACATAAGTATCACCTTGAAATAAATCAGTATTTGAGCAAGAACCTGCATTATCACCTTTCTAAGTATTGTTGTGTTGCCTGATTTATTTCATACCCTTGAAGGTACAAGGCCATATAAAAACCTTGGTTGAAGAGCATTTCACGGATGACTTGGAGCAGGTCATGAGGGATCCGGTTCTTTTTGGAGATTTCAGAACAGCACTGAATGATGCAGAACCTCGTATTTATGAAGATATCCAAGACTATGATATAGCAAAAGCTCTCTTTAAGGTAGAGTGCATCAGCTGGGAACTGTGCCTGAGGAACAGGCAGGAGCCTGCCTCAAACTGCAGGAAATCTGTTCTCCTGCGTGCACACAGAACTTTATGTGCTTTGATGCCCATTTGGGGTTTGCAGTGATGAAAACTCAGGATCAGCTGCAGAGTCAGCAGTGTTTTCCAATAGTTTTTTTTCCCTCAGGAATGGGAAAGGAATAATGCTGCTCAGTGGGCTATTTTCTTAATATTATTAATTATTTCATTGGTCTCCTAGTAACATTCTGTTCACCTTTCTCTGAAGGAGATTTTGGATGACTACAATGAGTTTCATATGAAAATGAATCTGGTTCTTTTTGATGATGCTCTGGAGCATTTAATCCGCATCCATCGCGTCATCCGGATGGACCGCGGGCACGCCCTGCTCATCGGAGTGGGAGGCTCAGGAAAGCAGTCCCTGACGAGACTGGCTGCTTATACAGCTGGATGTGAGGTCAGTGACCCTGTGTCTTGGCTGTGAAAAAAGGCAAGGAAAGTAGTATTGTGATTGGGATTAAATTGGGAATGGGGTGAGTCAGTCAAGACAAGATCAGGCTGGCAGCTCTTTCCTGTGGAGAAAAACCCAGGGGGAGATGGTTGCCAGGAGGTCCGAGATGATGACTGTGTGTGATCTGGGCAGGAAGCTGTCAGTGCCTGAATCTGGGTTTTGGCACTGGGGAAATAAAACAAGGATGGGTTTGGTGATGCACAACTAATTGTCCCTAACTGCTGCTGTTGATATATACGTGTGTTACAGCAGCACTCCAGTGCTGCGTGAGGAGCCTTGTTGTGATTGATACTGTATTATTTCAGAGAGGAAATGTTCCTCTCAGAGGCACTTCACTTACAAAGGCTTTGAAGGAAAGAACAAAAAAGGAGGATAAACACAAAGCAATTTTGAAAATGCAAGCCTGCAAAGTTGTATAAATGTAATTTTAAAACAGAATGTAGTGCATAATTTTATTGATACTTAAACATTTACTGGTATTAGGGCCAAACCCCTTGATTCAGTCTAATTGAATCAGAGTTACCATCATGTCTAGAATCCATCTGTGTCTTCTCAGTGTATGTTTTCATCCTTAGGTATTTGAGATCATCTTGAGTCGAGGATACGGAGAAAATAATTTCAGAGATGATTTGAAAAATTTGTACCAGAAGCTGGGTATTGAGAACAAGTCAATGGTCTTCTTGTTTACAGATGGCCATGTGGCAGAAGAGAGTTTCCTGGAACTCATCAACAACATGTTGACTTCAGGTGCCACTGGCAGCCTCTCTGCTTGTGACTCATAATCTCAACTGTACCCTTGATACAGCTATTACTGGTTCACCCTGTGTCCTCTGCTGCTTTAGTTACACCTTTCAGTACCACCTGAAATGATCTTGGCCTTCATCATGGCTTTCTGGCATCTTCTTACGGTCATTTATATGTGTCTGGAGAGGTTATAGGGTTCCTTCATGCTGGTGATGATGCTGCAGGAGTCTCAGGTTTCTTCCAAGACTGAGGGAAGCTTCAGCTGCATTTGGCCACAAACCCACCTGTTGCCCAGCTGGCTTTTGAATAGTATTCACCTGAACTGCAGCAACTGTTCATATGTATATTTATGTATATATGTCCTGAAATGTAGTTTGGTATCTTCTAGTGAAGGAAGCAGCTGGAAATGAGCAGCAGCTGGCACCGTGTGACCACCCTCTCTACAGAAGTTCCTACACAGTCTGATATGAGAACAGACAAGTTAATTCTATCCCTTTCCTTGTTCTAGTTTTCCCTGTCCCTGGTCTGTCATTAGGTTCCTTGTGCAGTATTTGCCACAAGATTGAGAGAACAGAAATGTGAACTGATGGTTCACAGACACTAAGGAAGATTTTCTTCGCAGAGTTAAAAGTACTTTATGTTCCTGTGACATTTTTTATATGTTGCTGAAGCCCAAGCAGAAATGCAGTAATTATTCCTCTAAATCCCAAGTATGGCCTATTTTCCATGAGGGCTGTGGGGAAGAGGAGAAGCATAGAGAGATGAATTGGTTCATTCAAAACTACTCAGAATCATTTTTGCAGAGCTAGGTTTAAAATTGGTTTCTCATCTGCCCTATCCCCAGCCATATGGTTTCCTCTTACTGGTTGTTCTCACTAGCATTCTTCTGTCCTTATGTTACAGGAATGGTGCCAGCCCTTTTTGCAGATGATGAGAAAGACTCCATACTAAGTCAGATTGGAGAAGAAGCTGCTAAAGCTGGCGTGAGCCCAGCTAAAGAGAGTATCTGGCAATATTTCATAAGCAAATGTGCAAGCAACCTTCACATTGTCCTGGGAATGTCCCCAGTTGGGGAGGACCTGAGAACGTGGTGCAGAAATTTCCCAGGTATCAATTGTACACACTGCTTAGTCCCTTCCCTGTGAAATACAGATTTACAGGCAAGAGAAGATCTCCAGTGGACACTGAGAGATATCTGGCAGCTAGAACTAAGCAGAGCAGGTTTCATGATTAAGGATTTTCATTGCATGATTTTTTTTCCGGTTAATTACCACATATCAGTGAACAGTATTGATTAGCATTTATCAGATCAGTTCATTTTCCAGCTGAACAACTAGAAATCAATTGGTCATCCTCACTGAACTGGAAATACACAGCCTTTGGCTGCAGCCTCTCTTCTGTAGTTTGCAGCAGAAAGCGTGGTGTTAAATCATTATGGAGCTAGGATGGTGCTAAGAGAAACATTTTTTGGCTGAAATGAGTCCTGGGAAGCAGCAGAGACTCGTGAAAGATGGGTACAGGTGGGAATGCTAAACCAGGCCCTAAAATACCTTATTGCAGCTCTTGATTGCATCCTGTAGAGCCTAAAGAATGGTACAGTGGGGTTAGCAGGACACAGGGGCAAAGCTCATTATTTACTGTCAAAATGGAAGTATTGACTTTGTGGTAAATTCTGTTGCTAAGAAGGAATCAAATAAGACTAATTTGCAAATTCTTGATGTAAATAAAGTTTATTAGAGGGCTGCCTGTCTGATTAGGGGTTAGTTTTACAAAGGAATTTTTTGGATAACACTGTCCTCTTATTTTAAGGTCTTGTCAACAACACTGGTATTGACTGGTTCTTGCCCTGGCCCACCCAGGCCTTGTGTGCAGTTGCACAATCCTTTCTGGGTATGTAACATGTCAGTATTTCAACCCATTAACCTTTGGCATAGCCTAAGAAATATATTCTTTACTTTGCAGTTATTCTACATTTCACAATTTCATTTCTCATTGTGCTTGTTACCTTGAGTCTAAATGGGTAATGCAAAAACCCTGTCAAAAAATGTCACTGGATGGTAGTTTCTTAATCAAATAGATTTTTAAAATTGTTAAAATTCAAGTTCCCAGCTCTGCAGACAATGTGGGCTGGCTACCAGGAGGTTCCCTTCTGGCTCTGCCCTGGTCTTGCTTTTTGCCCCAAAAAACAGACTTGTTTTGTGCCTGGCTTAGATGTACATAAGAAAGATGGTAATTGATGTACTCTGAAAAAAGCCACAAACCTTTGAAATTTTTTATTTCTTCTGCCCAATTTTAGGAAAAAACACACGCATCCCACCAGAGAGCTCCAAGTCAGTGATTGACCACGTGGTGAGGGTGCATGAATCTGTAGGGGATTTCAGCAAGAAATTTCTGGAGAAACTGAGACGTAGAAATCACGTCACGCCAAAAAATTACCTTGATTTTATCAATACTTACACAAAATTGCTGGAGGAGAAAAATGAGTTCATTTTAGGTAACGCTATGTAGATGTTTTCTCCTTTTTAATTAGTGATTTAAATATTTTAAGAACAAAATAAGTTCTGGTGAGAATCCCACATATTACCCAGAATATGCAAAAACTGTGTTAGCAGGACTATCTCAAATGCTGTGCTGGCACACAGCTGTGGGCCTGTGTTTTGACATTGACCCAAAATCCTGGCCACATGTGAACGTTCAGACTCTGTCAAACAATGGGCTCTCCTCAAATCCTTTTGTGCGCAAACATGAGCCAGAATCCCCAAACCAGACGCTCCTCTGCTTGGGGAAGAGTCGTGCTGAAATCTAATACCAGCATGGCCTTGCTCAAGGTTTGACTTTCTTCCTCAAGCAGCAATTCTTATTCATACTTCAGTGAAATCTGTGAAGAGGATAAAACACAAACAGTGTAATATGAAAAATAAGTTGTGGCACAGGGCCACTGTGTCGGCTCAAGTGACATTGACATCATTTTCACTGGGAGGCTTAGGAAAGGAAAATCTCTCAGTGCACCTCTAAGGATATTTACTCTTGATGAGATTCTGTTGTTGTGTGCTTTAACACAAGCAATGAATCACTGACATTTCTCCCTTTTTTCCTACCTAGCACAATGTAAACGGCTGGATGGGGGCTTAGTTAAACTGAAGGAAGCTGCTGTACAGCTGGCTGAGCTCAACGTGAAACTTGCTGAGCAGAAGATTGTGCTAACAGAAAAAACAGCTGCTTGCGAGGCTTTGTTACAAGACATTAAAATAAACACAGAAATAGGTGGGTAGTTTACAGCTACTGAAGTGTCCAGAAGCTAAGCAGAGCTCACATCATCTGTGTTAGGATGGGTTGGGGGACCCTTGAAGAGCTCCAGCTGCTTCTTGAGGTATCCTTCTTGTTCTGTGTGCTGCTCCTGAGCCGTGCCAGAAGAGCAGGTCCCCTGCCTTGCCCACATTGCCATCTTTGCTGTGTGTTTGGCCACAGTACTTTACACAACTCATTACTGCGTTTGCCTGCCCTTGTCTTCCCTTTCCAAGGTGAAGGGCATGATGTGGGAAAGGCAGTAGCAAGAAAGGTAACTTCTGATTCAGAAATTTAGTATTAGAGGAAAATCAGAGGAAAACACGGAGGAAAAGATACTGTGCATGCTGTTGTGTGGAGCACTAACTGTTCTAACCTGGTGCTGTAACTGTAACCAGAGGCAAGCTGGCAACGCAGAGGTTCTGACTTGATGGTAATTTCTGATTTTCAGCAAAGAGTAAATCTCTATTAGTGTATTAATATATGTTCTGTATACAAACTTGAATGATCCATTTATGGTCCTGCCTTTACAATTACTAGCTGAGGAGAAGAAAAAAATGGCTGAAGAGAAAGCTATAGAGATACAGGAACAGAATAAGGTTATTGCTGTGGAGAAGGCGGAGGCTGAGGCAGCACTGGATCAAATCAAGCCCATGATGGAAGCTGCCAAACGGGAGGTCGAGAAGCTTGACAAGGCTGAAGTTACTGAACTCAGGTGACTCATTCGTATTTACAGTAGCATAAACTCTTGGAAATACACTGAGAGACCCTTGTTTGCTGGGTCTGAGCCTTAGCCTCATCTTTCTCACCTGCCTGTGAAGGTCAGGACATCAGTTGTCTGGGTGCAGAGGTCGTGACAGAATGCCCTGGTTCCTAGCCCACGACTTTGCCTTAAGACAGTTCTTCCAAGTCCGTTTGCTGTTTTCCCCATCTTTCCCTGGCCTGTGTCTGATACACCAGAACCTGCTCTGGTTTTTGCCTGAACAATGGCTGTCCAAACCTGTTCATTCCTTCTCGTTTTTTTTCTGTGNTTTTTGCCTGAACAATGGCTGTCCTTCTCTTTTTTTTCTGTATAAGTAGGAACACAAAACAGTTATTTTTCAGGGACACCTTCATAGCACGAAAATATATTTCCCTGCCGAATTTACTCCTCCCTGTGTTTTGATAATACATCTTTGACTTGAGGATTGATGTAAAGGCACATCCAGTCTTTGGCTCCCCCTGAAATAGTTGTCCCCAAAATAGCAATGGCTCTCCCTTCCCTGCCACACTTGTTCAGTTTCCTTTCTCTCATGGATTTTTCTCCAGCTGCTTCACTGCCCTAGGAAAGAATATCGTGGCTCAGTGTTTTAAGCTTTCCACTGTTGAAATCCTTTAGTATTTTGTGGATCAAATTGTCTGAATATAAGAATTGGTTCTGAGCTTTTGAGTAGTTAATAATTTATTGTCTGACTTGGGTTATCTTCTTCACTATTGTGGCTTGTCTTATGTACAAGCTCCCGTATGGCAAAGCCTCTCTTAATGGGAAGTAGCCATGCCTGGCATCATGTGCTTCGTTTCCTCTTTTCTCTTCCACTGTCTCTTTCACCTGTTTTCCAGATCCTTTGCAACACCCCCGAAGCAGGTGCAGGTTGTTCTGGACTGTATTCTTATAATGAGAGGTTACAAAGAACAAAACTGGAAGAATGCCAAAGCAATGATGGCTGACACAAATTTCCTGCGACTTCTGTTGACGACGGACTTTAGGGAAATTCCATGGAGCAATGTGAAAGCTATGCGAGGTGACCTATTGTTCTGGGTACTTGCAGTGAATATAGATTCTTGTTAATGGGATCTGCCATGTCAGGGACAATCCTTCCAGTGCAATTTGGGAGGATGGGATTCACGTCCTGCCAAGGGACACATCTGTCTCCAATGCTGCAGATGTTGCCCTGTTGAGGTGACTGGATTTATTCCTTAGCTAGGGGTCTTAGAGGTTCTGGTTTAAAGCAGGCAAGAAACAAACAGGACAGCCGAGCAGTCCTTCTGTCTGCTTTTAGCTCCTTAGTAGAATTATGGCCTCACCCATATGATGGCAATTAAAATGAGATGTTACAGAGTGGAAAGAAGAAAAGCTGTATCTAAGGTTTGTGGGCCAAACCTTGCACATGCTCTCAAAGGTGTAATCCAGAGTAGTCCCTTTAGAAGGAGAATTTGGGTCTTGGAGAAAAATTGCCTCCGACTGCTGCAGAGAAGACAAATTATGAACCTCAGACATGCTGAACAACTCGTGAATGCACTCCCTTCATGGAGGAAGAACCTGAGAAATCACTAACAATATTGGGCTTGTGTTGTTACAGCCCAGTAGCTTCATCTTAGAGTCAGAGTCTCTTTAATATTCTGACAAATGTTTCCTATTGTCTGTCACAGCATTGGCTGATACTGTTGGTAGGAAAAGCTATTTCTTTGAGGGTTTTTGTACAGTTATTCAACTCACTTGCAGTATTTTTGTGTTTGCCAATATAGCTCTCCTAAAGAATCTTAATACTACCTGGGCTGAAATGGAAGTTATCAGCAGAGCAGGACTGGGAATGTTAAAGTTTGCTGAAGCAGTGGTGACCTACTGTGATGTAGTTAAAACAGTCAAGCCAAAGGAAGAAAAGGTAAAATGTGTTGGAATCAAACTCACAGAAGGTCGAAGCATCATCCTGATGGAAAAGAGAATACTTGACCATTTCATAGACTGCCCACTTTTCCTACTGAAGTGCTTAAAAAGCAGTGTTTAGGAGAGCTATTGCAGTAGCAGTGAGGCAGGTTCTCAGTCATAAATCACTGTATTTGTTGTGTCAGGATGCTGGGCTGTGGGTTGCCATCCATGCCAGTGCTCGAGAGATGAGGGAGGAACATGTTCAGTTGGAATTTTGTAATCTAACATGCTTAGAAAAACTCAGTTTAGAGCTCTTTAGTAAAACCAGCCTTAAAACCCCACACCATTTGGACAGTGCAGAGGTCAGTAGTACACAAAATCCATGTTCCTTAAGCACAGACCTTTTGATTAGCTTTTTTTTTTAGGACAACTGTAAGGTCAGCTGTATTACCAAAGGAAATCTAATGTCCAACAGATGACACTGGGAAACTTTTGTCAAGAAAAGATTATTATATACAACGGACTACAGAGAAAGTATATTCACTAGATGATGTGTCTGACTATTTTTGGAGCCTTAATGTTGTTGTTATTAAGCAGACAAACCTCCCCTTTTGTCAGGGCATGAAAGTCCTGCTGACCTCCAATGCTTTAGTATTCCTTTTGGGTACAAAACTGGGAGATTTCTCTGCTTTGGAACTGCAGTGTCAGACCATGATGTGTGTTTGGGATGGGGAGAGGAGGGTGACAGAGTCTGTTATTTTGGCTTACACTGTTTATTACCAGGACACTTTGAAATATATGATATAACCAAAAGAAATGTGAGAACTTAATACTTCTCTCCAAAATCCTTCTGTCCTCTGACAATCTTATGTTTCCTTCAAAATGTGCTTCAGGTGGCCAGGCTAGAACGGAACTATGAATTAAGTAAGCGGGAACTGGAAAGGATAC
This sequence comes from Callaeas wilsoni, assembly GCA_013398955.1. NCBI lineage: Eukaryota > Metazoa > Chordata > Aves > Passeriformes > Callaeidae > Callaeas > Callaeas wilsoni. The sequence continues at coordinate 26,682 of VWPU01014467.1, read as the reverse complement.
AGGCAGAGCTGACTGCCATTCAGCATGAGCTTAAAGCTTTGGGGGAAAAATATGAACAGGCAATAAAGGAAAACCAAAAGTTACAAGAAGAAGCAGAGATAATGCAGAGAAGATTAGAGGCTGCTGACAAGCTCATCGCTGGCTTGAAATCTGAGAATGAGAGGTAAGTCTAGATTCAAAGAGAATCATTTTTGACATCAGAGGTTCATGTGTCAGGATAAAATATCAGGTGGAGACATTTTGGAAAATGTTGCTTCGTATGGTTTTTGTTTCTGAGAAGAGCTATTATCTTTTCTGAGCTAATATCCATTAGCTCTTGGAAAATAACTGAGATTAAAAGGAAGAAGGTTCAGATCAACTCAGTGCCTGTGGCCACCGTAATAGTGAGAGAAAACTGATTCTAAATTTGGGAGTCTGTCTCAACCTGTATCTAAAGTAGCAGGAAATTCTGCACATAAACCTCATCTTCATGGTACAGATTGACCCATATAATTCTATCAGGTGGACAGAGGAATTCAAGGAATTAGAAATACGAAAGGTGAAGTTGCTTGGAGATTGTCTACTCGCTGCTGCCTTTCTGAGCTATGTAGGAGCCTTCAGCTGGGAGTTCCGTCATGAAATGCTCTATCAAGTGTGGCAAGAAGATATTTTCTCACGAGAAATTCCTGTCAGCCATCCATTTAAGTTAGAGAGCCTCCTGACTAACGAGGTGGAGGTTAGCAGGTATGTCCAGTCAGCAAACCCAGATAAAGTGGGAGTCTGGAGCTGAATCTGTAGCACAGAATTGGCATTGTGGGTGGAGGTGCCATAGCAGAGAGAGACAATCTTACTTTCATGTCAAGAGAAGGAGACAAATGGTTTTCCTCCTGGTTAACAGGGGCCACTTATTGTAACAAATTCTTGTACTTAACACTCCAGGGACATTCACTGAACTTAGACACACGTAATACCATTTCTAGGAAATTTGTAGGAGTTCTCTATAAAATACGTTTCCATGACCCAACAGGTGGCTTTTCGTTGACTTCAATGGGTTTGGTATTAAACCCAAGCCCAGGGAGCTCATGTACCAACTACCACAGGACTGCTCACCTAAGGCAGCAGTCAGTGCTTTGAATCAGCCTGAGCTGTGACACTGTCCCCATGATCACATACACCGTGTGTGTCCCCTTGTGTGTCTAAGAGTGTGCTCAGTGAATTGCATCATTTTGCTGACAAATGAAATGTGCTGCTCTCCTATGGAGTTTTCATCCCAGGCTGGTCTTTGGTCCGTTCTGTTCCCAGATGGGTTTCCCAAGGATTGCCCCCAGACGAGCTCTCTGTCCAGAATGGCATCCTGACAACGTATTCAAGCCGCTTCCCACTCTGTATTGACCCACAGCAGCAGGCATTACATTGGATTAAGAAGAAAGAAGAAAAGAATAATCTGAGGGTAAAGACAGGAGATTGCTTTACCTCGTTACTGGTTGTTTTCAAAGCTGCATAAATATCTGTCACCTTGAATGGGGAACCAGTTATGTATCACAAAATCATTGAATGGTTTGGATTGGGAAGGACCTTCCAGTTCCACTGCTGGCCATGGGCAGGGACACCTTCCACTATCCCAGGTTGCTCCAAGCCCCATCCAAACTGACCTTGAACACTGCCAGGGATGGGGCAGCATCAGCTGCTCTGGGCACCCTGTGCCAGGGCCTCACCACCCTCGCAGGGAAGGATTCCTTCCTAATATCTAATTTAAGCCTGGTGTCTCTCAGTTTGAAGCCATTCCCCTTTGTCCTGTTGCTAAATATGCTTGTCAAAAATCCCTCTCCGTCTCTCTTGGAAACCTTTTAGGCATTGGAAGGTGCTATAAAGTCTCCCTGGAGCCTTCTCTTCTCCAGGATGAACAACCCCAGCTCTCTCAGCCTGTCTGCACATGCAGAAAGAGTCTAACCTAAAGGCTGGTGTAGACTGTGATTTATCTCAGCTCCAAGATGGAACTTCCATGTTGGACAATAAACACAGGAGCACAGTTAGAACTTTGAAGGGTAATTTCCAAATGGAAATTACTCTCAGCTAATCAGATAAAAAGCACCTTTACTGTTTTTTACAACTGCAATTTATATCATCTGTGAGAGGAAAGACAGAAAGCAGCAAAGAACAAACTTCATTAGTGTTGGCAGCTACTGCAAAATAATAATGTTCAGCAAATTGAATATCAGTTCTCCTTTCATGTTTTCCCATTGTTCTCTTGCAGATGGCTTCCTTTAATGACCCAGATTTCCTGAAACAACTAGAACAGGCCATAAAGTATGGAACTCCTTTCCTGTTGCACAGTGTTGATGAATACATCGACCCTGTGATAGACAATGTCTTAGAGAAGAATGTCAAAGTTGCACAGGGGCGAGCATTCATTGTCCTGGGGGACAAAGAAGTTGACTATGACAGTAATTTTAAATTGTACCTGAACACCAAATTAGCAAACCCAAAGTATTCTCCCTCTGTGTTTGGCAGAGCTATTGTTATCAATTATACAGGTAAGTTCAAGTGTGTATTTAATAGAAAAGTAGTGATTATGCTGTTGTACAAATTTAGGGCCTGGATCATTGTCTGAAACCTCCATGAAACTAAAAAAAATATCATACTCTCCCCTACACTTAGCATCTGATTTAATAGAAGATTCTTCTCACTTCTCTCTTCTAATCTGCAACTGAGCTAAATATCTCTTCCTGGACTGGTCAGGTGAGGATGCTTCGGTAGAATTAAGATACAAAGTCATTAACCAAGTCACTCTCTTGCATTGCTACAGTTTTATGAGAGGCTTGAGATTAAGTAAGTTGTATAAAAACTGTTCTGTGCTTACAAAACTCTGTGCTCTGTGCATGTGTTGTACCTGTAGTTACTCTCAAGGGCCTGGAGGATCAGCTGCTCAGTGTCATTACGGGTTTTGAAAGGAGGGAATTGGAGGAACAGAGAGAACGTCTCATCCAGGAGACGAGTGAAAACAAAAACCTGCTAAAAGATCTGGAAGACACTCTCCTTCATGGACTGTCAACTTCCACAGGAAACATGTTGGACAATGTGGAATTGGTGCAAACCCTGGAAGAGACAAAATTCAAGGCTACTGAGGTACCAGCTCTGGGCTTTTTGGAAGGATATTTAATAACAGAACGTAGTCTTTCCTTTTTCACTGTGCTTCGTCTTTCACCCCTGAAGCTTGCAAATAGTTTGAAAGGAAATGGAGAGTTTTCTCATTAATGTGTTGCATCTTTCAGTATTGGGCTCTATTTTATTGAACAGAGAACCAAATCCTATCTTCAGGGAAGTCCTTAACAGGACCAAAGTAATGTTTGTTTACAGTTCTGAAGCAAAAGAATCCATCCTTGGAGTTTTCAGGCCATAGCTGGGCAAAGCCACACTGGACCTGATCTAGTGGTGGTCATAACCAAGCTTTGAGCAGAGGTTGAACTAAAGATCCCCAGAGGGCCTTTCCCACACTATTTCCACGATTTTGTGTAAATCTTTGCCTTTACTTTTTATAAATATACAGGGTGGGATTAATTTTATCTAACTTTAAATTTTTATAATTCTTACAACTTCTTTTGAGTAACCTGCCCAGATTCCGTCTGCGGTCACACAGAGAGGCAGGCACTGAGCAGCTCTGGTTACTGTGGCATAATAGATGCACTCTGGATCAGCACAGTAATTACAGGTGTATAAAATCCCTGTCTGCTCAGGTGATTGAGAAACTGAAGCTGGCTGAGACGACCGCGGCAGATATCGACCTTCTCCGAGATGGCTACAGACCAGCGGCCAAGAGAGGGGCCATTCTCTTCTCTGTGTTGGCTGAAATGGCACTTGTCAACATCATGTACCAGTTCTCACTGGTCTCCTTCTTAGAGGTGTTTGGATTCTCTCTTCGGAAATCCATGCCCAGTCCCATTCTTCCAAAGAGGTTAAAAAACATCATGGATACCCTGACTTTGAACACCTACAACTATGGCTGCACAGGTTAGTGCCATTTAGAGGCTGAGCCTGTGTTGTGCAAATAAAGGTGAACCCCTGACTTCAGCTTGTTCAGGTTAAAGAGGCAAGTTACCAAGCAGGGAATTCAGTGATTTTCAGGACTCGGCACCGCTCCTGGTTCACACTTTACTCCCTGCTATTTCTGTTAGAAGGAGCTATGCACATTACCCACGTAACTCTTGCAGAAATGCTTTTCTTAACACAGTTACAAATGGTAAAGGCAGCCATGGAGCTCACAGGGGCTGTATGGACTCTTCAAGCCTGATTCAAAGCCCCAGCTTTGATCCCCCTGATCATAGAATCATAGCATTGTTCAGGCTGGAGAAGACCTTTAGGATTATCAATTCCAACCATCAGCCAAATGATCTTTGTGGAGTAAGCAGATCATAGAATCACAGAATGGTTTGGGTTGGAAGGGACCTTAGGAATCATCTCATTCCAATCCCCTGCCACGGACAGGAGTGCCACTCACAAGGTTAGGTTGCTCAGGACCCCATCCAAAATGGCCTTGAGCACTTCCAGGGATGGAGCATCCCATCAGCCCCACAACAGATGAAGGATGTGGATTGAAAGATTGCTCCATTCCACGATTTTAGCAGCTGATTTTTGAAAATGCTGTCCTTTTAACATAGGCTTGTTTGAGAAGCACAAGTTACTATTCTCCTTTAATATGACTGTCAAGATAGAACAAGCTGATGGCCGAGTTCCACAAGAAGAATTTGAGTTCTTTTTGAAGGGTAAGGTGAATATTTATATGTAAGTATGTAGCTCTATGTAGCAATAGCTAAAAGATCTTTTGAAGACAGATCTTTGACTGGATATGATTTACTACGAGCCAGCACCTGGAGAAGGGGAGCTCTGCCACTGAGGAGAGCTGCACTGTGTTGGGTTACACAAGCTGGGGATACTGCTATTTCTATTTCACATTAGCTAATTGTTAGGATGTTACATGAGGAAAGTAATCTGTAGTTATTTTCTGACTATATCGTAGTTATTTTCTGACTGTGTAGACATAATTTTAGAAATGTTGCAAAGATGAAATTCTGGCTTTTGCAAGCACTTGTAAAATGCCATCTTTCCTTCAGCAGACCAGTCTAATCTTACAGTGCTTCCAGGAACAAATTTCCACTTGGTTCCTCTGTGCAGAGGGACTGTGTGTGTGGCCATGCATTGGAGGGTTTCTGACATGGACACTGACTCTGTTTCTGAATGTGCTTAGGCAATATTTCCCTGGAGAAGAGTGCCCGAAAGAAACCGTACGCTTGGCTTCCAGATCAAGGCTGGGAAGACCTAATTCGCTTGTCTGAACTGTTTCCTGAGAAATTTGAATCTCTTCCAGATGATGTGGAAGAAAATCCAGATGTATGGAAAAATGTACGTGCTTTTGTGCAATCCTGTTTTCTCTCCTAGTTTTTCTTCTGGTATTAAATGTTCAAGTGTGATGCAACGTGTCACAGTGCTCCACAGGGGGGATGTCACTGTGGGCTTCTTCCCTCAAGCCCTTTCTTTGCTTCTTGACCTCAGTTAGTGATTGGCTTATTAGCAGAAGATTTAAGGATTATACTGTTTAAAAAACAAACCAAAAAACCTTCTCTGGTATACTGTAGAATTTTTATTTGTCAGTCAAATGCCTTACAGGAGTTATTTGCCCTGTTGAAGTCAGTGGAATTTTTTCTGTTCATTTCGACAGTTAACATTTCACTGGTGGTTTTGTGCTGCTAAATTGTACTTTGATCTTTTTGTGGCAGTGAATTCTGTAGGCTATTGAGAAACACAGATTTCCTTTCTTCCTCCTTTAGTTTCATTCCACGTCTTCTTGCTTCAGAAGAGGTCTTCTGTGCAATCTGTTAAAACTTTTTTTGCTTGGGATGCTATTTTCTATATCCTAAGAGAAGTAGTTGACATAAAGTGAAAGTACAAATGTGTTTCTGGACTTGAATATTTTATACTGAAAAAGTTGGGTTGTTTACATTGACCTGAACTTTTAATATTTACTTGCAGCTGGTTGACTTTTTGTTTTCATTGTGTCTCTTGGCCTCTCATTCATCAAACTGGTTTTCTCTTTCCTCGTAATTTCCCTGACAGAGCCATTGGGTTCATTTGCGCTGTGTGCTGTCTCTCCTTGGCAGTGGTACGACACGGATGCTCTGGAGCAGGTCCCCTTACCCATGCAGTACGAGGGCAATGTCACCGACTTTCAGAAGCTCCTCCTTCTGCGGTGTTTCCGTGTGGATCGGATGTACCGGGCAGTGACCGACTACGTGACAGCGACAATGGGCGAGACGTGAGTCGCTCTCCTCTCTCAGATCCCAGCCACACCGCTCAGGCAGAGCTGGAGCTGTAATCAGCTCCGTCAGTGGTTCTGTGATTTGCCTAAAGAGCAGAGCAGGGCTTGCGTCTCAATGATTTCCATGTGCAGCCTGTGGTGAGCTTTGCCCTTCGTGTTCAAGGCTCTGTTCACACATGGCAGCTGCTCTGTGCAAATCAGCCAAATTATCTGGCTTCTCCCTCTGCCAGGTATGTGCAGCCCCCCGTGATCAGCTTCGACGCCATCCTGCAGCAGAGCAGCCCTTTCTCACCCGTGGTTTTTATCCTAAGTCCTGGCTCTGATCCTGTCAGTGACCTCATGAAACTGGCTGAGAGGACAGAGTTTAAAGCAGATAGGCTCAAATTCCTGGCCATGGGACAAGGCCAAGAAGAGGTAACTTGGATGGGAGGGTGAGGATGTGCTGTGTGTAGCGAGTGTGAATTGCAAGCCCTGCTCCTAATGCTCTGGGACTGATCAAATTTACTTTCCATAGGTCTGCTCCATTTTAAAAGGAGTTACCTCATGGTTCTGACATAGATTTGTCAGTCTGGGAGTAACATTTTACTGAACATGAAAGGGACCATTTGACTGACTGGCTGCTGTTCTGGTTTGGGTGGGGGTAGATTCAGAGTCAGATTTTCGGCTGTTAAAAAGTAGAGATGAGAAGATGTTGCTGTGTATGGACAGGAGGTGGTTGGAAGTTACAGTGTTTGCTACTGGCAAGTTCTGCTGCTGCTTCTCCTCCTGCCTTTCCTGTGACTTTCCTCTATGTTATGGCCACTAAGGCAGGATGTCCAGAGCTTAACAGCTGACTGAATTTGCCATGATTTCAGTCAGTGGGAGAACTCCTATCAGACTCATTTAGACCACCACTTTCCTAGCAGGAAAACCCACTGCACGAGCCCCTCAGAGGCAGTTTGTTCTCAGGGTAGAGGGAAGTTACTCACAGATGGTTCTCCCCCTCTCCTCAGATTGCTTTGCAGATGCTGCAGAAAGCAGTGGTTCATGGACAGTGGCTCATGTTGCAGAACTGTCACCTCTTGGTGAAGTGGCTCATCCATCTGGAAAAGGCCCTGGAGAAAATTACAGAGCCTCACCCAGACTTTCGCCTCTGGCTCACAACTGACCCAACTAAAGGCTTCCCAATTGGAATCCTGCAGAGAGCCTTAAAGGTGGGGAAACCCCAGCCAGGAGGGCATGTCCTGGCACTGGTACTCAGCAGAACAGGCTGGCTCTGGGAGGAGCCTGACCTGAGGGCAGCACACTGACCCAGGCTTATGAACTCGCTCTTTGTCTTTATTAAGCCAAATCCTTTTTTCATCATCCTGTTTATCTTACTGGGATGTTTCCTTTGGGTGAAAACTGTTCAGCAGTTATTTCAAAGCAGAGGTTTATGAGTAAACCTGGAAATGTGACAAATGCTCTTTAGGTTTAAATGCTGCCACAAGTGAGGAGTACCTGGAGACAGAAATAGCCCTGTCAGCCCTGATGCTGCAGTGCAGAACCAGGGCCTGTGTCGGCCTGGCAGAGCCAGTGGAGCAGATGTTGGAACAGGATAATGGTTTCCAGCTGCTACTTCAGGCTGCATCGTTTATCACTAAAACCTGAGCTGAGCTGATTATTTTGAAGGCACAAGCCATGATTCTGCCCTCAATGTTCTTTTCTGTGGCTGCTTTACTGCTGTTGTGGTGCCCTGTCCTGTAAACACCGTTATTTCATTTCACAGATTGGAAAGCAGTGGCTCAGTGGCAGCTCTGGGCTGTTCTCCCTCTCCTCCTGCAGTGGGAAGGGATCTGGAGCAGATCTTTAAGGCTGCAGATCTGCAGTTTGTGGATCTTGCCAGGAGCAGTGAGAACTGAGGTTTTAGAGCCCTTTGAAAAAGCTGCCAGGAAGCAGCTCTGGCAGTTTGATCAGCAGTAAAGCCACATTTTTAAAGCATCTTACTCTGGGGATATAGGACACACTAAAATGTGTAAAGTACTGGTATTTCAGTAAATTAGATCTTCAAGTATGAGAAATATTAATGTCTCCTCAATAACATGACTAATTCTAAAATAATATCGAGTTCTCTTTGCATAGGTGTGTTTACCTTGATAAACTTAAAAGGTCTGGTTTGTGTATTTATTTAAGAAAAAAATCCATATTTGATAGGTATTTGGAAAACTACTTAAAATGTCAAGCTTGCATTGTATAGCTTACTTAATGTGATATATTTACAACTTATTTTCCTCAAGTTATCCAGTAATTGATGGCTTCCCTAATTATTTTGATAGGTTGTTACAGAACCACCCAATGGTCTGAAACTGAATATGAGAGCCACCTACTTCAAAATTCCCCAGGAAGCCTTAGAGCAGTGCCCACATCCTGCCTTTAAATCCCTAGTCTATGTCTTGGCATTTTTCCATGCTGTGGTTCAGGAGAGAAGGAAGTTTGGGAAGGTTGGCTGGAATGTACCATACGATTTTAATGAATCTGATTTCCAGGTAAGAAAACAATTGCAATGGCTCTTATATTCTCAAGTAGCTCAGATTACTTTTGAAAACACAGAATTTATCCAGCTTTAACCTTTCTCACAATGAGATTTTGCTTAGTATTTTTTTCTGCTTTCTGTGGAGTCATGTAGACTACTGATCTTCTATAATGTCAATTTGGGATGCTAAAAATTAGATTCCCAATCCTTTATGTTTATATAGCCTCTCTCATGGCTTTCTTTTCTTAAGAGGATTTATACTTAACTTTTTAATCATTTCAGAAAGAAATAATTGTTAGTTTTCAAACAAGAACTACATTAAATAAAACCTATGAATATGTATATCTGATTTATGAATCTTATCTCACATGTTCCAACAAATTCATTAGGTGTGCATGGAAATCCTTAACACATACTTGACAAAAGCTTTTGAACAAAAGGATGATCAAATCCCTTGGAGCAGTCTCAAGTATCTTATTGGAGAGGTGAGTGCTACAATGCCACAAAAACTCGGATAAATGAACTTTCCTTTCCGAATGGGCTGCAGCAAGTAAAGCTGGGAATCATTCCTAGGCAGGTTTGAAACTCCAGTGTAGCCCTGAGCAAGGGCTTAATCTGAGTCTCAGGGAATTAGGGCCACTGCGTGCAACTGCACAACAGGGAGGGACGGTGCTTAATTAATTCTGAGAGCCCTCGGGACCCTGTGCTGGAAGAGCACAGTGCTGCTGGCAGTGGGGCAGCACCGGAGCTTTACAAATGTGTGTTCTCAGAGCTGGTGCGGCTGCACTGCACTGGCAGCTGCTGCAACGTGAAATCCTGCAGGAAACTGTTACTTTGCAGCACCTGATCCCAGGTGAGCATGAGCTGGTACCTCAGAAGGTACCACTGCACATCAGTCATCCAGATGGGTGATTAGGAGTGCCTGGAGCAGCTCTCTCCCAACCAAGGCCAAGTATTTCCTGCTTGTTCCCCTGCGAGGGGACTGGAAATGTCCTTGGCATCTGTAAGGGAGACGGTGTTACACCACAGCCACTGCAAAAGCAAAGAGCATTTTTGACCTTTCATTGATTTTTTTAAACTGTATTTTCTGGTCCAAAAGCCAGTGCTACAACATTGATGTCCCTGATTTCCAGGTCATGTACGGTGGGCGTGCAATCGACAGCTTTGACCGGCGCATCCTGACTGTCTACATGGATGAGTACCTTGGGGATTTCCTATTTGACACATTCCAAGTGTTTCATTTCTATAAAAGCGACACAGTCGATTATAAAATTCCAGCAGGGAAAGGAAAAGATGACTTTGTAGGTAAGGAATGCTTCTCCTGCTACATACATTAGCTTCCAGTATACATTGTCTCCATACATCGCTGCTGGGTGTGAGAAGTTGGACAGAACACCAAGCACTGCTGGATTGCAGTGTTCTAATCACTGCTTTACAGGAGCAGCCCTTTGGAATGTGAGCTTATCACTGAGCTCCTCGGGTGTTTAAAAAAACCCAAAACAACCCAAACCACAAAACCTCACTAAAGCAGCATGTTAATTTTAGTGATATATAATATTTCTGTGTAGGTATGTCTGTGTGTGTGTTTAGAAGCGTTTATTTGATCTGTGCATTGCTCCAACACCAGGTTTAGCATTTGATTTTTTTATTCAAGCAGAGCAATAGCAAAATTGCTGTGGTGTTCTGGGTTACCAGAGCCTGTGTGGTTGTATTCCAGAGGCCATAGAAGCTCTGCCACTTTCCAACACCCCTGAGGTCCTGGGCCTTCACGCCAACGCCGAGATCGGGTATTACACGCAGGCGGTGCGGGACATGTGGGCTCACCTGCTGGAGCTGCAGCCCCAAACTGGTGCGTGCCCTGTCTGAGCTGGGTTTGTGAACAGGAAATCTCGAGTGGCGAGTGCTGAGCCCTGGGGACAGTGACAGCAGCCCCTGTGTGTGGGGAGCGATCCGGGGGCTCTGTCCTGGGAGGGAGTGGGACAGCGGGAGCAAAGCCACTGCAGGGCTCAGCCCTGCCAGGCTGGGAGCAGCTCAGCACCTGCCCAGAGGCACAGCTGGGGACATGCAGGGCTGTGGGCAAAGGGCAGAGCAGAAGAGGAGGGGAGACTGAATCTTCTCTCAGAAGATTTAGTACAGATTTAGTCTCACTAAAATTTTTTGGTTTCAGGTGAAACTGGTGCAGGAATTAGTCGAGATGAATATATTGCAAATGTTGCCAAAGATATAGAGAACAAATTACCTCAAGTATTCGATCTTGACCACATACGTAAAGGTTATGGAGTGCACATCTCCCCTACGACCGTGGTGCTGTTGCAGGAACTGGAACGTTTTAATAAGCTCATTGTTCGAATGGGAAAGTCGTTGGCTGAGCTACAACGTGTAAGTAAAATCACAGCAACTCGATGGGACCAGCTGGGCTTTGCCTGCCCCAGGCTGGCACTCACAACTCTAACCATCGTTCCAGGCCTTGGCTGGGGAAGTTGGAATGAGCAGTGAACTGGATGATGTGGCTCAGGCTCTCTTCAATGGGCAGATCCCTGGGATCTGGCGGCGGCTGGCCCCCGACACCCTCAAAACACTTGGAAATTGGATTATTTTCTTCAGAGCTCGATATGACCAGTACACCAGCTGGGTAAGCAAGTGCCTCCAGAAAGCTTTTTGTTTTGTTAACCTGCACGATGTGCTGTGCAGCTTGGTGCAGAAGCCAGTGAACACTTCAGGTAGGTTCTTGAACTAGTGCCATTATTGCATAACTGTGCGTGCCAGGCAGACTCACCCTGGCTCCTCTCTAAGAGCAGTGTGGGGTGAGTACCAGGTGCTGCCCATCACCATCTGTGGCTGCAGGTCAGCGAGGGGGAGCCCGAGGTGATGTGGCTGTCGGGCCTGCACATTCCCGAGTCCTACCTGACTGCTCTTGTTCAAGCCACCTGCAGGAAAAACAAGTGGCCCCTGGATCACTCCACCCTCTACACAGAGGTAACCAAGTACAGGAAAACAGAAGACATCACTGAAGGGTCCATTCAGGGTAGGTGGTTTTACAATTGTTTGGCAAAAATAATAAAGCAGTTAATTAGCGAGAGAAAGAAATTGCCTGGCACACTAAATTACTTCAGTTAAACTTTGGCAGGCATTTGCCCAGGGTTTGCTTTTCACAGTTCTCATGATTTCCAGCTGGGAAGTAGCTGGGTTCTGGTCCCTGCAGAGCCCTTGGGTGCATGAAGCACCACCTTTAGCTTTTCCCACCCACGGGCAGGGATCTGAACTTACACCTCCCCCTTGCTTGCTCCCTAGATTTGTGTCTGTGTGTGTGTATATATATATCTCTATATATATCTATCTATCTATCTCTATCTCTATATGTATATATATATATATGTATATCAAGACACACTGATTGCTTTATGCCCAGAACATTACCAATCCCAGCAGGCTTATAAAGATCTATTTACATCACAAATAATATATTGAAATGTACTTAAGCAAAAAGTACCTACAACTATGTATCATTTAGTGTGTAGATATCTCTTTATGAGCTCTCTATGACTAGCACTGCTCTAATAACTAAATATAAGAAGCTGGCTACAGGGGACTGCTAAACAAGGCTCTGAGTACCAGCTCTGACTGGGAACAGAGGAGGAAAAAGTCTCATTGTTTTTGTTAAATCTAAATGCTGTACTTGATATTTGAACCAGAAAAACTGTCCTGACCCTTCACCTGCTGCCAGTGACCCAGTGATCAGGCCCAGGGGAGTTACAAAGCTCTCTGTGACTTGGGCAATTGCAAATCGGATTTATTCCTGCTACTGTTTATCATGTGTAGTGCAACCGAGACTATTTAATTTGATTTCCTAATGTGGATGGATGATGAAAACAAAACCCTCAGAAAACTGCACCCTGTGCAGCTGCAGTTTGAAATGCAGTGTATTTGTGATGACTCTAGTGCCCAGAACACGGACTGCAGGAACAGTCACCTTAAACGGATCTTTTCTAGGAGCTCAGTTTACCCAAATGTTGCATTTTGTGCCTTTGCAGGCTGCTATGTTTCTGGTCTGTTCCTGGAAGGAGCAGACTGGGACATCGAGCAGGGCTGCCTCATCCAGAGCAAGCCCCGTGTCCCGGTGGTGGAGCTGCCCATCCTGAGGGTCATCCCCACGGAAGCACACAGACTCAGGCTCCAGGTATGGCTCCTGAATTACCTTCCTTCTGCTGTCACATCTCCCCAGCTGGCTGGCCCTGCCCTCTCTGCCCAGCAGCTGCATTTTCTCATTACTATTCCCATATGAAGCACCTGGTTTAATGCTTCTCCTTACACCACCCATCACCACTACAGTTTTTCTCTTCTAAGGGGGCTGATGCAGTTGTTGCACTCTGGGACAGGGATCTTGTGACAGTCTTACACTCCCCCTACTCTTTCAGTTGTTTCCCATCCCCAGTTAATGACATAAAGGACATTTACATTTTCTGGGTATTGGATACTTAAGACCTCTAATTAAAAAAGTGAGTTTCTGGAGGCAGTCCTCTCTCCTCGAGGCCCTTGTTTGCTCAGGCACTGCTCAGTGTCCGTGTTGCCTCCGCGCTCTTTCAGAACACGCTCCGGACCCCCGTGTACACAACGTCCCTGCGCCGCAACGCCATGGGCTTCGGCCTCGTGTTTGAAGCTGACCTTTACACCACAAAGCACATTTCCCACTGGGTCCTCCAAGGCGTGTGTCTCACCCTGAACGCTGACTGACACTCGGGAATAGGCAGGATGTTCTTTCCTCAGAATCCAACCCTTCAGAGGTGTAGGGAAAAAACCCTTAGCCCAGGCAGAGATTTGGCACCAGGAGTGGGGTCGTGTTCACTTAGGCACACCTGACTTTAGTTAGTATTAGCTTGGTTGTATTACACTCCCAATAAACATGGCTGAAGAATAGAGTGTTTTTTGTAATTTGTGTTTCGTTTTGGAAAGGCTCCAAGCTGCCGGTCTGTGGATGCAAAGAGGGAGTTAAGTTGGTCTCGCACACACAAAGACTAAGGTTTGCCTGGATGGTTGTAAGAAATGTCTTTAATTGCCCAAAGCATCACTTCTGCGGTGCCCGGAAGCGGTGCCTCCCACCAGCCTCCAACAAGTGGCAGGGTAGGTCACTCGTACAACACATGACCATAAAAATCTGGTGCCAACAACCAAAGTAACCAAACCCGCTGCTGGTTAATGCAATACACGTAAAAACAGTAAACCTCAGAGCAACAACCTTGCTTTAACCAACCCCTTTCCGAGAACACAGCTTTTCCCTATCCCTCCCCACCACTTGTGAAACAAATTCCTACCACAGAGCCAGCAAGGCGCGAGGCTGAGGCAGGTCTGGGGCTTGGGGACAGCGAGTGACAGAGGGCGGGCAGAGGGCAGCGCCTCGCCCGGGATCAGCCCTGCTGGAAGGGTCATGCTGCGGGAATCGAGCGCTACCACGGGCAGGGGAACAGCTCTGCCAGCCTGCCAGGGCCTTGGCCGGGGACGCTGACAGTGGGCCAGGGCTCCGCAGGGAGACACACACCAACACAGCTGCAGAAAAAGCTTACGAGGGGCAGACTACAGCTGGCGAGGGGAGGGGGCAGGGCAGGCAGGGATCCTTCATCAGCTGTCACAGAGAATACACGTTCCAAATTTTTAAAGGCACATCATAAGCTTAGCAGCATTTGGGAGCCAGTGTTTCTTGCTGGTCCTACTCAGAGGCTGCAGACAAGAGTGAAGCAGAGGTGAACATTCTTCAGAATGTAAGAAAAATGGACAAATTCGTGCTCCTATCCCAAAACTACATACTCTCCCAGCTCCTGCTATGCCTTTCTTTCCTAAAAAAAACCAAAAAACCAAAAAAGAATCAAGTAGTCTAACAGCTGTTGGGTCTACCTGCTACTTACTAGAAAGGAGTAGGGGAATCTGGGCAAGTGCAAGGCAAGTCCATCCCAATCCACAAGGACAGAAATCAAGGATGCCAGGTTCTCCTGTATGAATTGGTTACATCGCTTAAAACTAAATACTCACATTTTAGAGGGGCAGCTCAGGTTTCTAAGCTGGCAGCAGCCGGCACTGCCTGATGATGCCCGAAACAAGACTAAGGTTTTTAGGAAACAAAAATAATCCCTTTACAAAAAAAGTGCAGGTTAGAGCATAAAGAACCACTTCTATATTAGATAGCCAGTTACATTTCCTCCCTGGAAAAGGAGCTCTGAGCCAGAATGGAAGGTGCTACAAGTGCAGTGTACTGACTAGCATAAAATGTGTTGTGAAGCCATTTGATTAAAAAAACCCAAAATCCCCACAAACAACCCAGTGTTCATACTCGTCCTCTGAGGGTCGTTAACCCTCGTTAAATGGTGCTTCCCCCACCCATATTTTACTTAAAGCCACAAACCAAAGTATTTAGGATTAATCAAGTAGTGATTGCTGGGACTCTGGGGACGTCCTTAGGTCATTAAAGTGAACGTACATGTGCCCACCTCTCAGTGCTGCTGCGAGAGCGGCTGTGGCAGAGGTCAGTGGTGGCTCTGGAGTGCTCACACACACAGTGGAGACAAGAGAACCCCTGCCAGGTCAAGCTTTACCGGCCGACACGTGTGGCTGCAGTGTGAGGGAGGGGTGTTCTCTCTAAGAGCGCTCGCTAACGCAGCCCGTGCCTTTGTCCACGCGTGCAGTTACACTAAATGGAGCAGCACTCGGAAGCAAGCGGTCAGGTCCCCCTGATTTGGCCACAGCATGGAGTGGTTATATACCTTGCCATATGAACACAGTCCTAGGAGGTTTCGTTAGAGCAAAATGTATTAATGGTGTACCCAGGAGGAGTTTGGCATGCATGGGGCATCAAAAGAAACTTCACCGCAGGTGCTATTTACCCTACAGGCTCACAGTGCATAACCAGCACAGAACGGCGCTTCCGTGGCATTCTCAGACAGTTCTGTCTGTCCCCGAGTGCTTTCTGACCACTTTGCTTCCGTGGACCTGATCCACTGCCAGCGTCTCCAGCTCCTGCTGCGGCTGGGCGGGCGCGGCGTGGTGGATGCGATGAGCCACCCCGATGTGCGCCTTGTGCGGCTTCTCGCGGGCGGGGCTGTGCGATTCGCCGGGCGCGCGATCCGAAGGGATCGGTGGGATGACCAACGGCCTCTCCTTGATCAGGTGCACCTCTGCCGTTTCCCTGGCCAACAGAAAGGGCGTGGGATCGGGCATGGCATCCACGGGCTCTCGCAGCACCAGCTTCCGGCTCTCCGAGCCTATTCTGTAGGCCTCTTCGAACTCGGGGTTCAGCGGTGTCGACAGACTCTTCTTCATCCTGCGCCGCGGCGTCTCCGGCAGTTTGTCCTTGGGAGGGGACGGTTTGTAGCTGGACAGCACGGGGCTGCCAGACGGGGTCCCCTCCGAAGTCCCGCTGGCACTCATCAGCTTCTTCTTCGCCGCGTGCAGCTGAGAGGTCAGATAGGCAATCGTGCTCGCTCTCTGCTCCAGTTCACTGGACAACATATTGAGCTTATGGCTTTTCATTTTTAACTCTTCCAAATACTTCTTTTCTCTTTCTTTAATAGTGTTTTCCAGCACCATTATCATCGCGTTCTTTTGTTCAAGTTCTTTCAACAATTCAGTATTTTCAGCCTCTTTGATTTTCAGCTGAGCTTCAAGATCTTTGCACTTACTTTTGAGTTCATCACTTCGTGAACCACCACTTTCTGGAAGAACAGGACAAGCAGAAGTGTTTCAAGTTAACAACAGCCACTATGTAAAACAGTGCAACAGGGTTCCTCTTGCCCTCCCTAAGAGGAATCCAAAAGACTAACTTCACTTAATACTCAGCCCACACCATCCCTGATCCAGGGGATTAATCTCAGGAAGCATCTTATTCCTGCTCTTCACCTGTTGCTAACATAACACATATAAAATAACTAGGATCTAGTGTATACACATACAAGCATATATATATATATATGTATTATATTTACATATTTACAATTTATATACACATATTGTATACATTGGATATAATGTATATATACATTGTATATACATTGTGTGTATATATATACACACACATATATATACACACACAATTTATATACAGAGATAGATTTTATATATATATATATATAAATAAAAGCTTTCTGGTTAATTACAGCAGCAGCTCAGCTAAGTTTCAAAAATAGTCTCACTCTTCTGCCCCTAAAATTTGTGTCCTGTGTTCCCATATAGCAAGCAGGGAACTGACTGTCTAGTGGAGTCAGCAGTTCAGGTGCTATTCTTGGCTCTTTCACAGATTTCCTGTGTGACCTTGGTAAAGAACTTTTGACATTCACTTCATAAATAACTAAGTCTGGAGAGTAGAAAAGAAAATACAAACATTGAAAAAGATTAGTAAATTGAACATGAACATTAAAAGAAAAATGCCATGTATTCCTTACCTGACAAGTCTGAACTCTTTACAGTCAGCTCATAGGTTAAATCTGAGGAAAAAAAGTTGTTTATTTTTGTTAGAACATCATCATAGAGCTCATATATCACCTGGTAAGGAGATTTACAATGACAGCCTTCAATAAATACAAAATTAACTCTTCCCACTGCCCAAACCAAGAATAGGAGATTCACTGTGAATTAGCAAATGTGTAAAACAACTGATCTATCAGCTTTTTGAAGAAAAAATGAAAAAATCTTGGCTTTGATCAGCCAGTTTGCCACGAGATACAAACCGAAGGCCCTAAATCCACCCTGCTGGTGGGCTTTGTGCTGAGGTTTCACTGCTCACTCCAAGGAACGAGGTACCTGTGCAGTGCTGCTGCAGGCGGCGCAGCTCGGCGTGCAGCCCCTTCAGGGTGTTGGCGTGTTCCCTCTGCAGGAACAGCAGGTTCTTCTGGGCACTCTGCAGCTGGTTCTCCAGGGTTGAGGTGGCCATCCTGACCCTGCCAGGGAACAGACATGGAATTCTAATGGTGAGTTACCTTGCACATCCTCCCTCTGCAGCCAGGATCAGCAGGAATGGCTGAATTCTACTGTGAATGCATTGACTTGATGTGTGATAATCAAATACCACAAAAGGTTTTTCTGCGACAGGACTATTTTGATTATAAGTGCTCTAAGTTCGTCAAAAGCCTAATTATACTGTAGGCTGGAGCAGGGAACTCATTTGTTTGGAGTTAACACATTTAAAGGATTAACTTCAGACAGTCTAAGTCATTAATCCTGTTACAAGTTAAAAAGCAGAGTTCTGAGGAATGAGCTGTTGTGTCCGTCTTGCTGAGGGTTTCCACTTACCTCCAGGGACACAGAGGTTGGTAAAATCCTTGGCAAGAACAAGGAAGAATGCACTAAGACGCAGCAGCTCTAAGGAAAAAGGCAAAGCAGGGCTCTGAGCACAGCCAGGCTGGTGGCACTGCCATGGATGTGGCTGCCATGGGTGCCCGAACGGAGACGTGGGCACTGGGACCAGCACGAGGGAAGCTCCAGCTGCTCTGGGGTTTCCTCAACACTGAGCCCAATGACACAGAACAAGACAAGGACAATGCTTCACTCAAAGAGAAAACAAACAGATTTTTCTTGCTCAGGTTACGAGTACATGGAAGCCTGTTACACCGCTGGGTTTCCCTTACAGAACAGCCTTGTAAAAGCAGCCCTTGGCTACAGCAGTGCTCTCACTCCGAGACAGACAGAGTTCACTGTGTGATGCTGACAGACCCTTGAATAGCCCTGTGCTGCCAGTGAGGCAACTGCTCCTGATAAGGCAACAATGGACACAGCAGGAAAGGCTAAATTCTGTTATACGTGTAGAAACCATTACAGTAATTAGGTTACAAGGACAAGTGAATGGTCAGGACTCCTGCTGCCTGGTCAGGACAACCAGCTGCAGTGGCATTGCAACCGTGCCTGGAATTAGGGGACCACACACTGTGTCCAAGATGGACCTCGACAGGTTTGCCTTGGCATGGCAAATCTTCTCCATTGGGACTCCTTGGTATGGAGTTTTAGGAGGAGAATTTGTTTCTACCAGTTTAAAATTGGTAGAGCATAAGCTCAGAGCAAGTGACACACTTCTGTTATTCCTAAACATATCACAGGTCTGCGTTTAATTTTATACTTTTATTCCCCAAAAGAAAACCAGACTTGGTGCTCCTGCATCTTGGTGACATACTAAAGCACCTGGGGATGTGGTATAGAAATCACACACACACAGAGCCCTCCTGATTTCATCTGTGACCTGGACTGACATCATCTTCTACCGACTTATCCCTGCACAAACAAATATCTAATTGTAAAAAAATAAAGTGAAGGTGTGAAAGATGTTAAGAAATCCACTTCTGTGCAGGGGCCAAACAGCCTGGTTACCTTGTAACAGAGATCAAGGATTAAGTTCAGTGCCCAAGAATGTGGGTAGCTGTGCCAACTGTGCTTTGTTGAGTGAATGGGTCATTTCACAATCACCATCGTTAGCAAACAAGCAAAAATTATGGACCAAACACATGCTGAAAAGAGATTTCTAGGGTGGTTAAATTTTGCAACACCCCATCACTGCCACACTGGTGGCCCCTCATGGCCACGGCGCTGGAGGGGGCACTGCACAGTCACAGCAATTACTGTGGGGCACCATCCAATCTGAGGAGTGAGGATATTTCAGCTGTGATACATTTTCAAAGTGACATCCTCCTGCTTGCAAAGCTGACATTAGACAGACAGGAGCTTTACTGAATCACCCCATTTCTTCAGTGTTCCTCCCACTCTGATCCACTGAGCACGACAGCAGGATAAAGCCACAGCTGGAGCTCTGACTCTGCAGGACACCCAGGCTCAGAAGGGATTCTTAATCGAGGAATGTATTTTCCAAAAGAAACCCTAAGCTGTGACAGGAGTAGGTGAAAGAACAGCCTCCACACAATAGCCCAGAGCTTCTGTTCTCACAATGGGTATTAATGGTGGCTTTACACCTGTAACCATAATCTGAACAGGAAAATACTTGCCTGAATAGGAAAATATTTCATCACCAGCAACAGACATTAAGTGTTCAGAGCTCAGTCCCTGCGAATAAACATGTTCATTAAAAACTAGTTTCTAAATGTTCAAAAAAGCCAGAACAAGGCTCTCACTATTAATCTCCTCAATTGCTTTTTCACTTTGATCTCCTGCATCTGAAAGATCACACCGGGATTACCTGCTCTAAAGAAAACAAATATAATCAGAGGCAAGCGAGTGTTACAGGCTTAGGAAGAAAATAAGAACTACCAGCACCAGAGCATCATCTTCCCTGCAGCAGCAGTAAGTTAATCAGTGAGATCAATTAAATCAACCCACGATGAGTTTTAGCTGCAGCCCCTCTGCACTAAGGAGTTTCCCACAGCCCTCGGCAGCCTTTCTGTGCTTTTCCCCCTCACAGCAGCCTGGCTGTCTGCCTCTCCTCTCTCCTCCCCTTCACGGGAAAGGCAAGGCCACAGCCACAGCCCCATGGATGTGTGGGCAGCAGATCCAGTTCCAAACCCACCCACCCACTCAGGCCTTTTTGCACAGCACAGCACAGCCAGCACGGTGAGATCTGTGCCCCTGTGCTCTGGGAAACAGCCAAAGCCATCTACTGTAAAAGCAGGGAGAGGGAATGAGTCTTGCACAGCCAGTCACTATACAGAGAGACATTAGATTTGCTTCGAAATCTGCACAAATTGGTTTTAACAACAATATATTCCAAGGCACTATTCATTTTACACCAAATCTTAAAAGCATATAATTAGACCTAATATTATTCAAGTCTGCAATTTGGATTAAATGGATTCCAACTGAATAGGCATTACCTGCCAACCAAGCTCAGCTGCAAAATATTTAAAATATTTTTGATTGCTTTTTCAGCCAAATGTATTTCTATCACAAATGCTAGTGTCAAATTTGTCAGCAGCTCATACGAGATGATGCAAAGTGAGACCCACTGATCTGTGCAGCCTGAACATTTTTAAAAAGGGAGAAGACTCAGGAGACAACGAAAAAGAAACAAATATAATGAAAAGAAAAAAAGATTTGTTGTAGTACAAGTCAGTGGACATTTTCTCACCACTTCCCTATGCAGACCCAGGGAGGTTGGTTAGTGGGATTTAGAGCTGCTCCTTGTTCCTTAACAGTACTCAACACAGCATGTTGTGTGAAGAGCCACAAATCACATCCAACAACTGCTCCCATGGTCAGCTGAGATCTGACAGAAAAGGGCCTTGGGAGGGGTCAGGCTAAAGAAAAAATAAAAAACTATTCAGGTGCACCTCCCATTGAGGCTTCCAAGAGGGAATCCTATCAAGCAGTCCTGGGACTGCACTAAGCTGATTTCATCTCAGGCTCTCTGAAACAAGAAGGTCAAAAAGCACAAGAGGAATAATAACAAAATGCAGAAGTCACTGGTGCCCTTTACAGCCCAGAGGGGCAATCTCCACCTCCCACCACGGAAACTGGTGGGACAAGCTCCCAAATCTACCAGGCTCTGCCTGGATGCTGGCAGATAAATGACACCAGTGCTGGGAAGAACGCTGTGACTGCATACACGGCACAAAGTTATGTCACTATGCTTTTTCCCCCTTCCCCTTTGTCTCCAAACAACAACAACAAGTTTGCTATGTTCTTACACAGACGGAACTGTGCAATGCAGAGCTTGGCAAAGTCCCCTGGGAACGATGACAGAACACTAAAGGGACACTGCAGTGTCCGGGGTGATGGGAGAGTGACACACCTCCTGTCTGGCAGCAGGACTGGCCCCAAACACCAAGTGTCCAACCTGTCAGTGACAGGGGCTTTATGAGGACGGTGCACTGCATTCCACCCTTCAAACATCTGCAATTTCTCAGGACCACCACACCACCCAAATGTTTCTATACATAGCTCAAAGACTGAGCCTCAACTCCTCCAAACAATGGATCACAATTTCTCTTCAATACAGCCAAGGAGGAACAAATGGAATGAGTCAAACACAATTCCCTTGGAAACATTAAGTACAACACTTTAATCATGACTGCATCTACCTAAGCCATCATCTTCCAGCAAAGCAGAGAAGGTAACTTCAATTATCATTCCTGTAAGCTCACCTTAAAAAGGAACTGTTCTGTCTCTTTGGAAGTGCATGTTCTCTTCAAAAGGGAATACACATACACAAAATCTTATATGGAAAAGGAAAAAATATTAAACAGGAGCTTTCAAAACGCAGCTTAATCACACGCTCACCATGAACAGTCACTAACATTTTAACAGCCACATCTTGCTGTGCAGAGGATGTGCAGGCTCCAGGCCTTTTTGGATCTTAAGCATTTGGAGAGAATTCAAAATGTTTCAAGGCAACGAGCATCTGGCTGCATATCAGATGCCTTTGCACAAAATCAGAGCATCTCTATACCCTGCTGCAAGACAGGAGGATGGAGATGCTAATCTCTGACCTTAGACACGAGTCCAAAGATGGAATGAAGCCCACATACAGTGATTTAACATTTTCATTCCTGTTTGGCATCCACCAAACAGAACACAATAACCTCCTTTTACGTGGATGGGGTGACCATCACCTCAGAAGCTGCTTCAGCTCCCTGCCAACTAATATCCTTGAAATATGTATGGGCAGACATTTTCCTCTCAACTGCTCTCTGGCCAGTGCCCCCTCAAAATGTAACAAAAGCTGCCAAAATGTCATTTGTTTGCTATACAAAATGTAACTTCAAGAACTAATAAGGACAGTGGATTCCTCTTGTAAGAACCTCCAAAGTTTTAGCCAGACCCCATTTTAAAGACTGTCACTGAACTGACCAAACTTACCTAAACAACACAGCTCTAATGCTGAAATTACTGACAGTCACTTTGTTGTTCTTTGCTTAGATCAGCTCTCCATCTCCGAGACATAACGCCATCCCCAAAGTGTTTGCTCAGCTCCTTTCAAAGGACATAATAAAGGAGACCCTGAAGCCTCCACAGCCAGCTCAAGGGCTTTGCTCTCTTTCGGCCTGGACATTTGCTTTAAGTCCCCCACAAACTGATTCTATGACACCACAGCACCTCTACTAAAGCAGATCCATCAATAACACAGATGAGTGACAAACTTCCACAGTTTCAGACTTCTGCTCACCCCTGGTTCATCAGACTGAGCCGGTTCAACTCGTCCAGTGCTGCTGAAGTCAAGCTTTTCAGACAGTACACTCAGCCCAAACATTCACCTCTGGACATCCCTCCCCTGCTCCAGCGCTGCCTTACCAGTAACAAGTACCTCTTGCAGCAACACCTCTATCCCCCTCCTTCCCAGCCTTCTGCATTACCATGTAACAATGCTTACACATCATTAGTGACCCAGTAACTTGCTCTCATATTCTTTTCGTTTGTATGTTTTAAACCAAGCAAAATTAGTAGTTCTTTCCCAGAGACAATGGAAGGGAGGAAGGAACTGTGCCACTGTCCTCCCAGAGGAAGGACATGATTTCGCTTTCTCAGCTCCTTTTCCATTCCTACTGCTCTGGATGCTATTTTATTCAGTGGTTTCTCTGCCTGACTTTCCCATCATTTTCTGATCAGAGGTTGTGTAAACTCTTTACAGTTAATCTCTGAATGTTCTGCAAGCACGTACTTGAGCATTTTAGTAAGAAGATGATTTTTTGTTACTCCTACAGCAGCTGGTATGGCAGCAGGAAGAATAATTGAGTGGACACCACCCTGATAGCAATGATTGAATTCTGGATGCTCCAAAGGAAGCAGCTGGTCCTTCTGCACAGACTGCCTACGTGCCTGACTGTCTACCTGGAGTCAGGAGCACTGACAGGAATAGCTCACGTGGTGTTTTCTCTGTCCTTGAGAGCACCCAACCCCAGAGCTGTCACCGTGGAAGAGACTAAAAGGAATCAGATGTTAAAATCACTTCTGTGACAGAGACTATTAGAGAACCAAATCGAATGGTTCTGCAGTGGCATTTCATAGACAGTTATTGTGACCACTACCAGGGTATCCAAAGCTGTGGCTGTACAGCTGTCAGGAACAAAGAGCTTACCCTGGCAGGAAGCTTTGAAAATTACCTAACTCGGGCCTAATTCACTTTAGGGAAACAAAGAAGGTATTACCTAAATTACACTGACTACTTCAAAAGAACCCCTTTAACAATGATGAAGTGACAATAAAAGTCCTCACGAGCAAGACTACATTGCCATGTGGAGGAACAGGTTTGCTTATCTTCTGCTCTCCAGCACATGCTCCTAAAGAATGGCTCTTTTATTTTATTCACCCCTTCATTCTGGGGATAAAATAGTTTGTTATTTTAATATAAGCTCCAGCAAAGCCACAGAACGCAAACTGCACCCCAATCACAACCAGGCAGTCACAATATTGCAAAGACACTAGGCTTTCTAGTAAACCAACTTCTTTTGTCAGAAGAATGACAAGAAAATTAATATTCAATTCTCCCAGACTAACACAAGATCAATGTTACACATAAACCTGAGCCTGATTCTATTTTTTTCCAAAGTCATTAATAAAGTTCTCCAGCTTCTGTTAAAGCTGAATCAGGACTTAAGTTAGTAAGGTGGGCTGTGGGTGGTTTTGGCACAAGGATCTGTTAAGCATAACTCCAAATTCATGCTTAGAAATCACACTATACTACAGAATAGTCACGGGCTTTTTTCACAGATCACGTACTCACTTATGAACGCTGCATGTCCTCTTTCAATTTTGTCCTCTATGATCAAGAATGTGCAAATTGCACCAGAAATTGAAGAAAATGTATTTGTGCAATATAAAAATTTGCCCTTTCTGAAGCCTGCTGAAACACAAACCAGCAGAATTACCAGGCTGGTTTCACATAACCAACTTGGCCGGGCCTTTTCCTGCTCCCAAACACACAAAAACCCACCAGCACACAGACATGAGACTATTTCACTGCCCATCCCAGACATGACTTTGTCTCACCCATCCCACTCACATCCAGCAAGAATTTAGTGCTGCATTCCTGAAATGCTCCAGAATCACCTTTCTGGTCATTCAGTGAACCAGGTCAGGGAACTGGTGCAGCTGAAAACAAACCCGTGTTCCCACTGGCTGTTTTCAGGTGACGGGTTCACTGTGCAGCACTGTAGACGCCTGGGGAAGGTGAAAAAAAATAAAAATAAAAAATAGAATCTGTAAGCAGGTCAGGGGGTGGTACAGGCAGGATTGCTTCCTGCAGCAGCGCCAGCTCCAGGCACTCGCCTGAGCTTGAGCTCCTACTGCATGAACTGCAGAAATTATGATTTTTGGAGTTTACCTGGAATATTTGTGGAACACGGCAGAAGGCACTGAAGCCTTACAGCAAGCTAAAGAAATCTGTCCTGAGAGATCATTTACAGAGAGCAGCTGTTGTAACAGCAGCTCTACAGAACTGCACAACTATTTCCAGGCAAGTGTAACAGGCTGAGGAGATGCTTTTCCCTAATGCATTCTGTGATGCTGTTTCATAAGCCATCGATTTTTATTATTTTAGAACAGCAGCTACAATCAAACACACAAAAATTGGTCTCCACTTTGCTAAAGGTTTTGAGAGCTGCTGATGAAGAAAATCTGGTAGTGGTGATGACCTATGTCCAAATCCTTTCTTAAGCAAGATTTTGTTTGGTGTTAAATAAGATGCCAAGACAAAGGGGTCCAAAAAGAGGTGCTTTATACCCTCCCTCACATAACCCAGGTATCTCAAACTCAGACAATAAAGCTACACTGCTCAAATCACGCTTTCCTGAGGCTGGAAAGGAAACAGGCAGACACATTTCTATTACAAAGGGAACCTGCCGGTTCTGACATCATTCCCACGGCTTTTTCACACAGATGGACACTTCCTGAGCTCAACACCTCTGCTCCACAGAAACGGAATCTGCCGTGCCTTTTGTGCCCTCCCTCCGGGCACGGACTCGGATTACAGGGAGCTACTGTTCCCTGGCATATTTTCAGCCTTTCTGGAGACAGCTACCATTCTGTTCACGGACAAGCCTTGACATTTAACAGTCCAGCACTGTTTTTAAACAACACTGATTTTAAACCCCATCTCTCAATCGAATAATTAAAACCAACAAGCAGCAACATATTTTAACATTTTAAATACAAAGCAAAGGTTTCCTTGGAGTGAATGAGAACAAACATGCTCCTTGATAGCAGGAAAGAAATAGCAATCCGAAGAAAAGCCTATTTTCAATGATTATTTAAAACTACTCAAACTAACAGCTTGCAGAAGTTACAATACACTCTGAAAACACCAGTTTCAGCAATATTTTTTCATGCCTCTAACATCTAGTAGTAAATAAATTTATTGTTCCTATTTAGAGTACCATAGTCTTTAACCTTGCCAGGAGAAATGAGCTGGTAGATAACTGTAAACCATTATTAAACAAAATCATTCACTGCTGACATGGAGAAAGATGAACACACTGCTGGGCATCCTGGTTTAGAGGAAGATATTTTTTACTTAAAAATGAGCACAGAGACGAATCAGGCCCACGTTCAGTGACGATACTGCAGCCAGACAGGTAAAGGTGACGGGACAGGGGTGAGGGACAGCAGGTGGTAACCAGGGGTTAACATCCCAACCCGGCTCCACCCAATGCACCGTTTGCCACTCTCGGTGCTTTTCAGATGCACACTGGATTCGTGCACAAGAGGAGCCGAGGGTTTGTCCCAGCAGAGCCCCGGCGATAAGGCTGTGCCTGAACAAAGCGCATCCTCCCACCTCAACCCCACCCAGGCCGTGGGCGCGGGGCCCTGGGCCGCTGCTCCCGGGGGGCTCCGGCTCTGCCAGAGCCTCCTGCGAGTCCTGGCTCGGCTGGCACAAGCGGCTCACTGCAGCAGCCCCCGGCAGGGCAGTCCCTGGAAGAGCAGCAGCCCCCGGCAGAGCAGCAGTCCCTGGAAGAGCAGCAGCTCTCGGGAGAGCAGTCCCCGGCAGAGCGGC
>VWPU01014466.1:0-11065 GCA_013398955.1 Callaeas wilsoni | reverse complement strand
ACACAACAAGGATTGAGCTGCTCATGCAAGTCAGGCATTTAGCTACACCTGCACATTTGTAGGCATCCTGAACATCAAACCATTGTGCAAAGCTGGTCCTGAGCAGCCACGTTGGCAGTGCAAAAGGGAAAGGAAATAGGTTTATGCCCTGAAAATGCTCCATGGGAAAAAACCCACCTCCTTTTGAGCCAAGTTTCACACTGAAAGACCAGCAGCCTGTCGGCCAAGGGCTGAAGCACCTTGTGTGTTCTGTGTATCAGCACCTTTACTCTGGAGCTGGAAGAGCCTGGCAAGCACAAGTTAATCACTTCAGGGGCCAGAAGAAGCAGCAGCTTTGGCAGATCTCATTGTAATTACTAAAAATCTCAAGAGGTGCTCCTCAAAGCATCTAGAAAGTTATCAAGCTCCTCCCTTGCCAAGACACCATCCCACAGTGGCTACAAAACACATCTTCACACTGGCCCAGGAGCGTGGCTCACAGTTCATTTCCTTTCCAGCTCTGTGAATTACCAATGAATGAAACTTTTTCTTTTCCTCTTTCTAACCCTGAAGGAAGCTGCATTTTTAGGAGTTCTGGAGGTCTCTAAAGGAGGAGGCTTCTCTTCTCTCCTCAGCAGAAGTGAATGAATGTCAGTGATTCTATCAGGCACCGCCCAACTAAATACCTCTGGGGTATCAATCAGAACTCCCTGTAAAGGTTCACTCTGAAATCCTGCTGTTCTTAGTGCCACCAGGGCCAGCAGACAACGCAGGGGGAGATGGAGGCTGCTACCCAGCCACCTTCTCACTGCAGTAATTAACCTCAAGCAAGCACCGGCACGAAGCTCCTGCTCTTGCATGACTGCAAGCATTCCTCCCCCAGAGTTTATCATAAAGCACCAACTATCCATAAACATCTCAAGGAAGGGCTGGCCTGGGTTCACCTTCATGCAAGGAAGATGTCAGGCTCTGGCAGGGAGCCAGCCATTCATGTTTCTTTAAACCTTGTCGGCTCTGACTCAAACGACCTTTTTGGGGGATAAAAAAAAAAAACAACCCAACAAGAATCTTCCATCACACCCCTTCCTCCCTCTCCACCCACTGTGGCACTTAATCACAGCAAGATCACAGGGGACAATTCCCATGGTGGCTGTGAGTCATGGTCTCCTGTCCCTCTGCTCTCTGCACAGCCCCTCTGCAGCTGAGGCACGTTCCCATTTCCAGCTGGCCTGGAGGCTCCAGGCAGGAGAGGAAAGAGCTTGGAGCTGAGCAGCAGTACAGCAGGTTTAAGAGGCTCCACCACAACATGGATTTTTGCCCTCCAGGCCAGGTAGGACAGCCACTTTTGGGGATTTTTGCAAAGTCCAGATTGTCCAGTGACAGCAGTGTCCTCCCAGCACACAGCACCATCAGTTCTACTCTCCAAAACCCGAGCCATGCTTCATATGGTGCCATGATGTATTTTACACCAAATTCATGCAGTGGCCCAGTCATTCATCCTAAATATACTAAGCACAAGGCCATGATTAAAAGCAAGAAAAAAAAAATCCCTCTCCATACTCCTCAGCATCTTCTAAAATCCATTTAACTTTCCTCCCTGGAGCTGTTTGTCACATTTCTGGCACTCAGACCTGGGTCTGACATGGAAACCTTCAAGTGACTTTTCCTCCTCTTGCAGCCTTTCTCCCCCACCCTTTCTGAAAAGAAAAATCACTCCTCCCCAAGGAGGCAGGAACAGACAAGGTACCAGCAGGAGCAATTCCCATCCAACCCCCTGGCAGATAATCAGACACAGCCCCTTCCCAAGCCATGGTGGGAGCCCTGATCTGCCTTGCTGATGAAGCCATTAAGATTAGGCTGCTGCTGGCACTATGACATGAGCAGAGTGGTTAATATCCTCACACCAGCTGGGTGGCCAGCCCAAGCCATTCTGGAACTTATTTGCTGGCTGTGAATATTCCTCCTTTCTCTCCTTCCCACAGGATTTTAACACCCCTGTGAGGAGAGCAAGCTCCCGGCCAGCAAAAAGCAAAGACCAACAGGCTGCTTAATTAACTGACCCTCTCCCAGTTGCCACAGCCTCGCCAAACGCTGGAGAAACCCGATTCCAGCTGGTAATTAAGCACTTATGGCTCGAGAGGGACGAAGCCAGCAGGGAAGCCCAGCAGCAAAGGAAGGGGCTGACACCACTACCCCCTGCGCCAGCCCCTGCTGTGCCCCCAATGCCATCAGCACTCCAGGCACCCATGAGCCCCCAGAGGGACAAAAGCTTTTAGTGGCTCTGAGTCCCTTAAATTAAACCTTAATTGTTCCAAGAGTTCTCTAGATTGATACACAGAGCAAGGAGAGGCCTCGTTTTCCAGCCAAAAAAAAGCCCTGCTGTCAGACATGCCTATGAGGGTGTTGCTACCTGTGTTTTCACTGGTATCCGGGGAATTTGGGAAGCCTGGCTGCCAGGTACACTGGCCTGATCCTGCACTTGCCCTGCTGAGCACATTGGGTCCCAACAATTTCTCTCTCTTCTATCCTTTCAACCAGAGTCAACTTCAAAAGGAGGAAATTAGCGATTCTCTAACACTTAATCTTGTTTCTATTGCCCGACCTACCAAAACAAAGGAGTTAAAAGCAAAGAACTGACTCTCACCAGGAGCATAAACAGGTTATTATAGCAATTACATGCAATGAGCCCACGTATAAAGGGCAAGCCACTAAAACCAGCTGTAGCTTTAGGCTTGTGCAGCTCTTGGGACCAGCTGGGTTTATGATGCACTGCAAAGGTGACAGGGAAACAGATGGTCTGGGAGCCCAGAGGAAATCCACACCAGGTGAAGCATCTGCCACCAGCACCACACACACAAATCCTGGTACCAGTCCTGCAGAAACGACAGTGCAGTCCCATCTCGCTGGGTACCAAGGGCAAATAGACTCAGGAGGGAGAAGGTCAACATAGACCAGCTCAGTTTTTACAGTACTGAAGTCCTCCCAAATCATTCCAGGCTCTGGCTCCCAGCACAGCAGCTCTGAAGGCTGCAAGTCCCCAGGTGAGCCAAACTCAGCAGCTTGCAGGCACACAGTACAGCTGGGTTAGCTCTGGCCTAAAGCCAGAGAACTGCCACAGAGAATGACAAAGAGGAGGAGAAGCTCCCGAGGAAAGCTGCTCTTTGAAAATCCCTCTCCAGAGAAGCAGTGAGCGATGGAAAAGCCACATTGCAGGCTGGCCCTTGGTCACAGGGGGGGTGAGTGCAAAGCAATCCACCCACCAGCACATCCCTGCCAGCTGGGATGTTCCTCAGAGGCACAGCAGACGCCACCTATGCTGGTGAGGGCTCAGCTCCCTGCGTGCAGCCCTGGGAGGCTTTGCCCACACAGCTCCTGTGCCCTGGGCAGTAGCAGATATTTCACTGCTGCTGGTACAGCACAGCTTTAGACAGCTGGCACTCATGGAGAGACCAAATTTATGAAGAGTGTTTGGCAGACTCCAAACGAGTGCTACAACAAGGCAGGGAGCTAAACAGAGCCAATCCTGGGGACTCAAGTGTGTGTTTGAGGCATCTAACAGAAAGGTATCATCATCAATTACAGCCTGGCTATCTATGGACGTAAATTTGGAGTCAGGCACCTTGCAAATTGCAGTGACAAATGAGCCTTTACTCCAGCAGAGTGAAAGAACCACCTGTGAAGTCACTGTAAAGCTTTGGTGTCCAAAAAATCTCTCAAAATCCCTGCAAACAAAGCAAACTACCAAAGGGGCCGTGACTCAGCCCACAAAAGGCTGCTGAGCAATCACAGCAAACAGGTGTCCTGTGGGAGAGGTGAGCTGTCCACAGCTCCAAAACTGCCCCAGCCCACAGACTTTCCAGCCAAGGAGGTTCCAAACTCGGCCTTTGGGGCTGCAGGACTCGTAGCAGAGCTTGGAGAAGCATCCCTTGGGAGGGGAGAGCCCATCCCTACCTGTTCATGGGGGCACTTCAGTAGGTACCTGCTAAAGTGTTGGAGACTAACAGAGCAAATGCCCCAAACTCTGAATGACAAGGGCTAAGGTCACCACACATCCCCTGTGCCAAGGACTGAGGAGTTCCCCCCTCCAACAGCTGGAGCAGCAGCTCCAGACCAGGGAGCAGACCCACATCCCTCAGCTCTCCAGGCTTACGATGCCCTCCTGCCTCCACAGCTCCAGCCAGGACATCTTGGCTGCTGCTTCCCTTTACGCTGAGGAAAAGTCTGGGAGAACACTCCATTTCCAGAGGGACGTTTTGCAGATGAATAGGAGCACCAGATGAGGTGGTGGGGGCTGGGAGCCCTGCCATTACAATGGTAATTCCCTTTGACTTGCCAGCATTAGAGACCAAACATCCATTGTCACCCTTTGTCTTGTAGGAAGACCTTCAGCACCAACTTGCTGTTTTTTAAGGAGTTTTAAACGCACCAGTTAAAAGTTTAAGAGCACAGCCCTGAATTTCTCAGGGCTGTATTTTCCCATTTTGGGGTGAGGCCTTGCTAAGTGCCCCCCTTTGAGAGGCAGGTACCCTCTAAGGGGAATGGCACCTACACAACGTGACCAGTTTCCACAAGTGACTCAACTTTTAGGGAAAAGCTAAATAGCAACAACAAAGAGCACAATGTAGTTAATATTACAAACAGGCAAGAGGGTTTTCCCTTCCCTGTTTTAACCAAAGCCTCCTGACCTGCCACTGAATAAGTGCATTTTGTTCCACACTTCCAGCAAGGTCCACTAAAGGATTTTAGAAGCAGAGCAGCAGCTCCTCACTAGCATGGTCTACAACATAATAAAGAAAAGATTTGTGTTACCTGCCCAAGGTCCAGGGTGACGTTGACCTGGTTGAACTCCAGCCCCCGGGAAAGAGGGGGGCTCTGCCACCAGCGCTCTGTCCCATCAATGGCATTTGTGATGGGGTGGGCCTTGTTGCTGTTTGCAGAGGAGCAGATGTCGCAGTACTGGCCCTGGCAGAAAGTACAAAAACAACATTTAACTCTGGCCAGAAAAACGTGGTACAAAGCAGACAGGTATCACAGCAATTCAGAAAATACAGGGTGTAAGCCTGCTAATGCAAATCAAGATGCAGAAATTTTTGTTGGCACCAATTTAAAGTGTGGATGCAAAAAGGTACATGAAAAGGCCCAAAACCCCCACAACCACCCAATTTGGGCTGCTCTAAGCTGCATCCCTTCTGAATTTCAGATATGCAGTGATCCCACTGACAAAGGATCCCAGATTCAAAAGACCGGTCATCAGAAGCAGAGGAAGGTGTATCTGAGGGAGAAGCTGCACTGCAATGGAGAGCAGTGGCTCCAACTCCATGGCCAGCAGCTCCTCTGCTGAGGCTGCCACTCACACCCACCCCTGCCGAGCCCAGAGATCCTGACCTGAAACATTCAGCCTTTTCTATGGATTCAGACTGGCAGCTCCTCTGCCCAACTCCCTGAAATCTGCTTCTTGTCCACCTATTCATTTCACAATATAGCTCTTTCAGCTGCATTTTCAAGCTTAGTCTCGCAGCCAAGTTCCTTTTGCTGATGATGCTGCAATGCAAGGGCAGAAAGGGACAGCCCCAGCTGTCAGCTGGCCAGGGACTGCCATCACTTCTCTGCCTCGCTTTTGTGGCCGGGGTGGTTTTGTCAGCTCCATGGACACGCTGCCAGAGAAAACAACCCCGCAACTTTAACAGCACCTCCTGAGCAGGACCAGACAAAGACCTGAGCTGTAGGGGCAGTTCTTTCTCTCTCACTAATGGACAAATGAATCTGACCCACGCTCAAAGAAACCTGCAAAGTGCCCTGAAAACTGGCAAATTGTTTTGCGGAGCCACTGCTGTGCCATTTGAATTGCTGCTACAAACAGCCTGGAAGGGAACTGTGTTACAGGCAGTTTTCCTTTTAAAGGCGCAGTTATCCCCAGGCAGGAATGCTGCCCTTGCCTGTCCCAGCTGCAGCCAGCGTTAATATTACACCAGGTACAGGATCTCAAGACAGGCAATCCCCTTCCTGCCCTCCGAGGGCTGAGGCAAGACACAGCCACCACAGAGCATGTGATTTTCCTAAGGCTCCAAGCCCTGGAAGAATCTCAGTGCAAAGGAAACATTTCACAGTATTATTCCCCACTACCACATGCTTTGTTACTTGCAGCCAATTATGCAATACAAATTATCCTGCACAAGAACCCTTTTAAATTAATTCCTCTAGAGATGGGGAAGCACAAGGCCAAACAAAAGGGGAGCAGAAACCATCCAGGTAACCCTGACATTCATGCAGGGAGCACCCGCTGTACAGAGAGGTCACAAGGCTGGTTTGGACATGCTTTGAGCCAGGAGGGAGAGCAGACCAGATAAAACTGACCCAAGTGTTCAGCTCAAACCTTTAATGGGAACCGGTGCAACAGGTTGTGTGGAAATTTCTGCTGCACAATACACAACTCTGAGATGGGGGGGGAGGGAGTGGGGCAAGATTACAAGACAGGGATAAATAACAAAAAAAATTAAGTGTTTTCATACTTTAAATTCTTGCCACAGATGTAAAAACCATTTTGATCCCAACGTTCTCATTGATGGGAGACAGTCAGCTCAAGCTGAGTAAGAGGGGAGTAAAAATTAGGATCAGCTGCTCCACATTTATAATGCTGCTGTTGTCCCTCCCTGGGCAGCCTGCTGGGCTGGGAACACGTCAACAGCTGAACCAGGTTTGCTGTTCAAAGTGTGATTAGCCTCTCTGATGCACCAGCTGCTCATTAGTTGTCTCATTAGAGCCAGACCTAAACCTGACCAGAATCATTTCCAGCTATTTGTATTTTAGAGCAACTCAGGCTCCTGCACATTGTGTCAGGTTCTCTACAGGGAAGTTCTGACATCAGCAAGAAGATTTTAATTAAAAAGCAATTGTGAGCTGCAGGCTTAGCAGAGACTGCAGGTTGCCAGAGCAGGAGAGGCGCGGACACTACAAAGGTATGGCCGAAGAAAGAACTTCAGCAATGCAAGGAGTTGCAGGGCAGCTCAGAGAACATAAAATTGCCACTATCAGAGCAAACTGCCAAGAGGGAGAGATAAGGAGGAGGTCTGAATGAGGGGCAGCTTCCAGAGACCTGCAAGGCCTGATCCTGCTCAGGTCAGTGGGAACTTTCAAGTTTCCCCTGAGCATAAAGCCAAGCTGGGCACCCCACTGGCACCGCTCTCAGAGGACACAGGTGGCTTTGTCCCAGTTTATCTGTCCCTGCCATGACCCAGCACCAGCTCCCCTCACCTGATTTATCAGAAAGCCACAGGGAGCATGAGGCTGCTGGGGATGAGGTAAAAAGGGCAGGAAATAGGGTGTAAAAAGTACTGTTTCAGACAAAGTGCCTGCTTGCAAGCTGCTCCCAGGGCTGTCCCTGCAGATCAGGGGCTCACACGGAGTTAAGCACGTGCTGTCTCACCAGGTGTCTTTTCTTTGGGCAACAACAACTTGTTCCAAAACTGTGTTTTCAGCCACAGTTAAACCACTGAAATCTAACACTATCATAGATGTAAACACAGAAGATTCACGTACAGAGAGGTACAGCATCAACTGTGACCTGGAGCACTGAGAGCCCTGGGCTGAGCTAGATTCCCACTGCCACACAGGGCCACACACCAGAGACGTGGCATGGGACAGAGGCACCAGGACAAATGGTCACCAACACTACAGCGTATCAAAAGAGAGTGCCACTTAATTCTGAGACATTCAGGGATGAAACAGCTTCAGATTTCACCCATTATCAACACCTGGAAGAGTGAGAGGGCCAGAGCTCTGGTCAGTGCTCACACTGCTGGGGCAAGGATAGCCCAGGGCTGCAATTCAGCCTGCAAAGCAGTGCTCCAAACACGGGGCTGGGGTGAAGACAGGCTTCAGAGGAAGGCGCTAGCAGCACTGGCTTGAAATCAGTCAGATTTGCTGCATGTTCTTAAATTTTGAGGTCTATAATTGCTTCAATTAATGCCAGTAACCTGCCTCGCTGTTAGACTCCTAATCTGAAATAATCATCCACAGCGCTGCCCCACCCCAGGAGCAGTGCACCGTCCCTGCTGGTTCTGGAACAGCCCCCAGGCACATGGGTGGGATGGGATGAGCCTGTGCCTCTGCAGAGCTGTCTGTCTTGGAAGACAGATAGTTACAAGCATCTCCGGTAAAGCTTAAACAAAAAAAAGCCTCATCCTCAAGACATTAGCGTTAAGGCAGGGCTGCGAGTTTGACAAGGGACGCAAACCTCCACGGCAAGTCCCTTTCAGCACACCTCAGCACTGCTGTGCCTCACTTCCTTCCAGACTGAAAAGCCCCCCACAGTTGGAAATGCAGTCTTCTGCCAAAAAGCCCTGAATAAAGCAAAGGAAACTCCTTGAAAAGGTTTACAGTCTTCCCACAAGCTGTGCCAAAACCACTTCAAGTGTCTTTGGGGCAGCATTACTTCAGCAACCTTAATGATTATTGACATCTTAAGACTGTCATGTTTAAAAGTCAATGAACTCCCTTTTCTGAAGTCCTCTACAATGTCAAATCAAACTAGCAGAAAACAGAAAACTAACTGAACTAATTTATTAGATGATTGTATTAATGTTTATCCTAGGTCTTTAAACGAGCAAATGTCCCTTCACCACCACAGCATGTGGATGTCTCTTGGAGGGTCCCAACTGGCATTTTTCCAGTATTCCTGAAGAAAACTCCTTATGCCACAGGCACGTTGCACATGAGCAGTACTGAGCAGGTGAATGGAGAAGGGAAGGGACTCTGGGCTGGTGGGACACGCAGGCAGTGAGGACATGCATGTGGAGCTCATTATTGTTGTTTCAGTCTGCTCAAATTGAACACTTCCACCTCCCTCCTTGCCTTAGTCACCGGCTGGTGCCAAGACCCCTAAAGGGGATGAATTGGGAACTCTGACCTCTGCTCTGATGCCTCCTGTTTCCTCCCCTTCCTTTTAGGTGCTGCCTGTGGTCATGGAAAGGAGCCACTACAAAAGGATTTTTCTAAAGCTTTCAGACTGAGTGAAGCCTGAAAGCTTTAGAAAAATCCTGTGGTCATGGAAAGGAGCCACTACAAAAGGATTTTTCTAAAGCTTTCAGACTGAGTGAAGCCTGCTGGCCTGGGAAGTGGTGCTCAGATCAAAGCCCCCCTGTGCCAGAGCCGCACAGGGGATGGGAGGGGGTCGCTGCAGAATTCCACAGCTCAGGGGCTGTGTTTGGCAGCGGGGGGATGCTGGGGCTGCCCTCAGAGCTGGTACAGCCTGAAGGGTTTCCCTCAGTCACCAGCATCCTGAGTGCTGCGTGTCATCATGCTGAGCTAGCAGGGTGGCCAGAGAACAGATGGACACATGTGGAGTGATAAATGCATACCCACATTTGCCAGCTTTTCCAAGCAGCCTTATCCTCCCAGTTTTGCTTGGCACATCACTCACATATTTGTTTGCAAGTGTGCAGATCAGCAGTTACTTCTTCACCTTTCCTTACTCCTTTGCCTCATTGGAGGCATAATTACTACATCGAGGTCCCTGTAAGCCTCCTGCTGCTGGGACTTAAGGCAACGCTTCTTCAAGTTACGCTATTTTACAGTGCAGTGAAATGAAACATCACTTTAAAAGGTGGCAAAACTCGGAGGAGGATACGTCAGGTTTTTGCCATCCAGTGACATCTTCAACCATTTATACTACGCAGACAGCAAAATTCCATGTCATAACCACACAATAGCCGGAAAATTCCTAGTGCAGCACTAACTCAGGAAAATGTGGCCAGAATGAGAAAAATGCTTCAGAGATTATCTTGTAACAAATCCACTCCCACCAAAAGGCCGAGAAAGGCTCGGTCCGAGAAAGTGACAGTTTTCCTTTGCTCGTCCTTATTGTTACATACAACAGGGACAACACCACTGCTCCACTGCAACAGGTGACTGGCACCACGACCCTCACAAGCAACACGCAGAAAACACTGAGCAGCAGCTGGCAGCTCCATGGCTGGCTTCGGGCTGCAAGAGCATTTCAAATCAGAGTTGCTCTTCCCAGCTTGGGCTGCCCTCCGGGGGGACACCGGGTCTGGAGTTCCTGCAACTAAACCTGGTGTTTTACAAGCCCGTTTACAACTGTTCTTTCCTCCCTTCAAGGGAGCCATAGCTGTTACACTGCACTGCAGCTTTTACCGTCTACATTCCTGGCTGCAAGCTCCCTCTGGGCAGCTTAAAATGGGACCCCCGAGATAAGTAACCTGGCATTCGCTTGTAAAATCCACTCTCGTAACTTTCCCCTCTGCTCATCCCAATACCCCACCGAACACACGGGGAACGGCGGAGTTAAAACACATCAAGGTAAATATTATCAGTTCAAGACACATCAAGGTAAACACTATCACATTTATCATAACGATTCCCTGACTAGCAAAGGGAATTTGGGTGCTGGTTTGCCCGGGATTTTATAAACATAAAGAACCCATAACTTTAAAAATAATGCCCCGAGAACCCAGCGAGACGCGTTTCACGCGAGCAACTCCTGGCAAGGCTGGGAGAGAGAGTGAGCACGTGCGTCCCACGGCCCCGCTGCTCCGGGGGGCTGCGGGCGGGCCTGGGCAGGGGGATGCCCTGGGAGCACCCCTCCCTGAGCCCCCCAGCGCTGACCCACCCGCGGCTGCCGGACCGGCTCTGCCCGAGGCCGCCGGTGATGCGTGGGAAAACACGCGCGGAGCGGGGCCCTGCCCGCCCAGCCCCGGGCTGCCCCCGCCGCAGCCTCTGCCCTCCGCGGCGACACCGCGAACCGGGGGCGCACAAAGGGGGGCTCGGAGCCGTGCGCACCCCCGGCGAGGCTCAGCCAGCCGGCCGTGCGTGCGCGGGGTCCGTCCCCTCCTCCCCCGCTCCGGCCGTACCTGGATGGTCTGGTTGGGGTCCCCCCCGGCCACCGGGCCCCCCACCAGTTTGCAGTACAGATCCTCCACGGCGCGGCGGCTGCCGGCGCCCGCCGCCTCCTCGCCGCAGGTGGCGGTGGCGGAGATGCGGGTGCCCTCGGCCAGGTTGAAGTAGGGCGGGTGGAGGCTGTGCCCGTTCACATCGCTGGGGAAGGAGGCGGGCGGCCGGGCGGCGGCGG
>VWPU01014465.1:0-48937 GCA_013398955.1 Callaeas wilsoni | reverse complement strand
TCTGGCCTGGGTCTCCTCCCCGGGCTGCAGGTGGGTCTCTGCATCCCCGTGGATCTCCATGGGCTGCAGGGGCACAGCTGCCTCGCCGTGGGCTGCACCACGGGCTGCAGGGGAGCCCCAGGTCCGGTGCCCGGAGCACCTCCTGCCCCTCCTTCTCCACTGACCTTGGGGTCTGCAGAGTTGTTCCTCTCTCATATTCCCGCTCTGCTCTTCCCTGGTCACAATTACTTCCGTGCAATAACTTTTTCTTCTTCCTCTGCAATCTGCTATCACAGAGGTGTTACCAGCATTTCTAACTGGCCCAGCCTTGGCCAGTGGCACGTCTGTCTCAGAGCCATCAGGGATTGGCTCTGCTGGACACAGAGGAAGCTTCTGGCAGCTTCTCACAGAAACCACCCCTGTAGCCCCCCTGCTACTAAAACCCAGGCCATGCAAACCCACTAGAAACATAAATGCAGAAATGGCTGGGGTGCTTTGGACCAGAGCTCTTGCTTACTTGTGGAATCGTCCTCTGACTTTTCTGAACCATTTGAAATTCTGGCAGGTCTATTCCAGGCCAAATGACCATAGAAACTTTTAACAAATAAACAAACAAATGCCCCTGCATTTTGTCAGATTCAGGGCTGCAGGAATACAGCCTTGGCTTTCTAGAAGCCTGTTGAATCATGCTTGGCTGTGAAAAGGAAACTGAGCAAAGAGTGTGTCTATTATATGCAATTTCCTTTGATTCCTTGTGCTCGAATAAAAGAATTATTATTTTTCTTCCGAAGGAGGAACAAAAACCGGGTAAGAGGCAAGTGGAGGTACTTCCTGGATAATCAAGCCCTCCTTTTGTCCTTTCCAGCAGCATTTTATTTGCAAATGCCCATTCTGCACAAGCTGTAAAAGGCCTAGCCTTCTAACAATGCCGTGTCCTCATTGAGGCTGACCTGGAGTGGACCTCTATTTACCAAACATAAAGATGCTAATTATTTTGTGTATAGGCCTTAACATGATTACAGAGAGCATGGACACTGGTTGTTGTTATAGCAATCTGAATTAAATTATGCTTGTGCCAGCATAATTAGGATTCCCCCCACCAGTTTATTGGGCTGGTTTTTAATGTGGCATGGTAAAAACAATGACACGGTAAAAACAATGGCAATTTCACTTTTGCACCAACTAAAGCATGCAGGCAGAGAGACTGAGAAAAGCAATGAGTATCTTGATCAAACCCTGACAAGGAAGGTGGTCAGGGTTTTATGCAAAACCCAGAGACGGCTTTTGTGTCCCTCTGAACACTTCAATAAAAACTCATTTTAAAAAAAAAAAAAAAAAGAACTGTAGTTATAAAAACTAAACTTAGGCCAGGCCTTCCCTGTTAAATTCCCTGTTTTCCACCCTTCCTTTTTGTGATGGGAACAATTGCAGCTTTCAAGCCCTGCAGCACGGTGAGGTGATGGAGTTACAAGGCCGGGCCGCAGGTGCGTGTCGGGGCAGGGGCTGCCCAGGCTCCGTCAGGCCCTGCGGTGGGGGCAGCTCAGGTGGCCGGTGGGCTGTGGCTGGCATGGCCCTTTGGGAAGCCAGGCGGAGAGATGAACGCAGCAGTAGGCCAGGCTGGTGCCCTTGGCCAGCTCTGGTGCCCACCATGGCCAGAGGGCCTCAGGACCTTCACCTGAGGCAGGACATCCGAGGAAGCACAGCAACGCTCCGAGCCCCCGCCCACACCCCTCGGCAGCACCTTTCCTGCAGCTGCCGCCAGGACAGATGTCATCTGCTGCTGTCACCTTCTCCGGGGCTACAACGCCCTCTGCTTCCATCCTGGGAAATCGTGCTGCCCTGGCTGCAGCTGTATCACACAGCTTTGGGAACAGCTAAATGTGGAAGAGCATCTCCTGCCTCCTCTCTGCTGTTCTGGAGGACACTTTGTCGAAGCCTCCTGAGGGCCAGGCCATTGATGCCGCTGCAGTCAGGAGGGAAAAGGTGTTAGTTTCTCACAGGAGCTACAACTCCAGCATGAGTAACTCGGACATGCAGTTTGGCTTCTTAAAGAGATGTTAGTCGATCAAAGTGTGAGACTTTTGGTGGCAGCAGAGATGCAAGTGATGCATTTAAAGGCTGTGTGGTCATTTCTACAGCAGAAAATCACTGCATCAGATACTTGGTGGGGTGCTCCACTTCCAGAAACACAAATGTACCAAAGTCTAGGCAAATGTATTGTAGCCTATGGGATGACACACACGTTGCATTTTGTATTACACAAATTCTTAAAGAATTTATGAATTTTTGAAACCAGGGATTGTTGTTCATTCAGATTTGCTTTCATTTCCAGTACTCTGCATAATTTGATTTCCTGACTATATTGTGAAGTCAGAAACAAGCAATAAGGTCAAGCTAATACACAGACAAGTGTAGCACATCTACTAGATACTTTCCAGGAATCCACTTGGAAAGTTTCTGAATATATGACCCTGTTAGACAGGGCTTATGTTCGCTAGGATCACAGTGAGCCACAAATGTGAGAAAGGCCATGAGGGAACCAGTTCACAGGGGAATTCCCATGCAGCAGAGCTCACTGATCTAAATGGTCTGACACTGTCTCCAAAACTGTGAAAGACTGTGATAACAGCAGAGCATCAAATACCAGCTTCCCTGGTTCTCACTACATTCCATCCCCCCTCAACAAAACAAAACAAAAATGAATAAGGAAATATAACCTTAAAGGCTGGTACTTTGAAGCATATATTTACATCATACAATTGCCATATAATCACCAGTATTAATTGCCATTAGAATCAAGTACTGTGGGAGAAAAACTTTGCTATCAATAAGTAACTCCTTTTGGGGGGATTTGGTAGGCTTAATCAAGTCTTATCATAACTGCCCACCTGATGGCTCATGTTAGATTTTGCTCCTGCTTCAGAGCACTGCTGAGACAATGCCAGTGGGGAAATGCTCAAGGGCCTTATTCAAATCCTGTATGGCTTCAGTGTTCAGTTGAAAGCAAGAGCTGGGGAAGACTTTTCTTAGAAATGGGATCGCCACCCAATACATTCATGTTGTCAGTAAACATCCTCATCTGTCCGGCTCTATTACTTTCTCCAAGGTGACCTTGATGCTACAGATTGTGTCCGTTGTACGCTGGAGTGTCAGACCGGCTCGCAGGAGGCTGCCCCATTGTGTGGGAAGCCACACACTCTACCAG
Source organism: Callaeas wilsoni (assembly GCA_013398955.1). Classification (NCBI taxonomy): domain Eukaryota; kingdom Metazoa; phylum Chordata; class Aves; order Passeriformes; family Callaeidae; genus Callaeas; species Callaeas wilsoni. The sequence goes on along the minus strand of VWPU01014465.1, from coordinate 45,753 downwards.
AGTCTCAGCAGCACCACCAAAAATTATTTTACTCTCCCACGATAACACCAACTCTGGTATCTCCCACCACCATGTGTGAGTAGGTTTATTCTCCTAGCAGTCCAAGGAAAGTTTCTCCATGACCCAAGCAGGCCCAAGATCCAGACTGCCAGGGCTTTGCCTCCTCTGGATGATGAGTTCTCTCCAGCTCCAGGAAACAGGATCTTTTGGCCCCTGGCTCCTGTACTTGAAGGAGCCAGTCCAGAGGTGCTTCCCAGCCTCTCACCTGGAGAGGAGCAGGGAGGAAGAAGGGCGATGGAGGTGGAGGAATGCTCATTGTGGGACTAGCTTTACACTGGCAGCAAAGCTATAGCTGCCCCCTTCTAAGGCAAGAACATCAGATTGTGGCCAATGTCAGCCCTGTACTCCAGCAGCAGGACCCAGACAGGAAAGCTGATGATGCATCTTAGTGATCATAGCAACTGGAGGGGAGACAATAACTATTCGTGCAAATAAATTTTGGTAGATTTTTTTTCTATGTGGCACCCGAAACAGAAGTGCCTTCCTTCCCTCCCTCCCAGCAGCACTATTTCTTCCATACAACTGTATTCAAGGCAAAGCACCTGGGACATGGATTTACCTGCAATGGGTGTCTAAGCACAGCAAGGCAGGGGAGACCTTCTTGCTGTTTGCAGTCACAGTGACTGCATTTTATCTAGATTCAGTCTATGGATCTTAATATAGATCTTTGTTACATGAGACTGAGCACTGTTCCTATGAAAGCACTGCCTTTTGGAACAAGTTTCACCAAGTTTATTATAGGAGCACTCATCAAATGGAGGGATAGAGGGTGCTGGGTGGGGACAAGCTATTTTTGAAATTGAAAATGAACTCATATTTAGCATAGAGCAGCCTTATAGGGACCTTCAGACTTAAAAACAAAAAGAAATAAAAGTAAAGACTCAGGCTTTGGTAAAAAACAAATGCATATGTTTATGTGATGTATGTCAGTTCCCTGTGCCTCTTAAAGATAACTGAGCATAAACCCACCGTGTGAACTTATAAAACAGCTTTTATAAACTAAGCTGACACTTTAAGTCCTGGACTAAATGCAAGTAGTTTACCGAAGTGATGTGACACAAAAATATTGAGGGGGCACACATAATAGTCTGGCTTCATTTTCACATCAGCAGGGCACTTCATCTGAAGCAAAGGAACAAAATCAGTTCATGATTTCTGCAAAGGTCTCCTGATAGTGCAATCTGAATGCCATTAGTGTAAGTATTGCTGGTTGTTTTGCACTGACTTGACTTTTACTGTTCCTTCCTGAACTAGAGGAGAATTATTTAGCTCTAACTTTTGTGCCGGCATGCAGAGGCTGCACCAGGGAGGCAGCGAGACCAGGAACTGAAATGGGAGATACTCTCAGCTGTGAATTTCTCTCCCCACTAGATGGCCCATATCCCTACCCATGAGCCAGGGAAAGGAAGATTTCTTCCTCGCATGTAATGCTAGCTACAGAGCGATCTCACGCCGGCAGACAGGCTCTGCAGGCTGGCAAACCCACTGCCCTACCCCGGCATCGCTGAGGGCTCCGTTTTGGAAATCCCATTCTCTGTATCTAGGTACAATGGAATGGCTCCCGACCCTTACTGTACATTCCATTTCACATACAACTCTCCACTGGAGAACCAGTGCCAAATCTGATGATGTTTTTCCAGCAAACTGTATTTGGAAACTAGGATCCTGAATTTAAAGGCGACTCCCCTGTTTTTACTGCACACAGATCTTTCACCCACACGTTGATATTTCTCTAGCCATTACACAGAGACATTTACCCAGTGTAAAGCAGGTCTGACACTGGCAACAGAAAGTAGGGTACATCCCCTTTTATATCTATGTACACACACTCTTCAATACCTAACTCTCTCCATGCATTGAACAGGAAAAACTACCTTCTCCCAAAAAACCTCCAGCTACATTTTTCTCTGAAGATAAAAATAATATATGTAAGTTCCTCTTTATGCCCCAATCAGGCCAGGAAAAAAAAACAGCCCATTGCAAACAAATTTACTTACAGTTACAGAGCAGGAAGGACTGGAATATTTCAGTATGTTTAATCTGTTCAGCAGTGAGGACCTTTGATATAAAAAATGGGGAAAAACTAGCATGGCAGCAAAATCAGCATTTGTTTAAGCTCAAGGAATTCGGATCCAGGTAAATAAGAACATCCCCACCCCAAATCCAGATACTAGATGCTAAGAAAGGAATCAGATGTGCAGTGAGGGAAAAAACTCTTCTGTTAAAGATTTGATGACATGATCATCTCATTGCATTACATCTGCACCACTTTCAACTATATGTCAAAATCATATAGCCTAAGGAACCCATGTCCTTATGGTGGAAGCATAAAATATACATACACATTATTAAAGTTGCATTAGCTTTGTTCATTCTGCAACACAAGGCCTTGGAGGCATTGTTGCCTTGAAGAGGAAAACACCAGTTTTGGTAGTTACGAGCATAAATACTAATCCCTTCTCTGATATTCACCTAGTTTGAAACTTCAGCTATGTCATTTGTGCTGCAATTTCCTTCCTTGTGAAGTATGGAGGAAATAGTGTTGTGTTTGCCTTGCAGGGCTATCTTGGAATGGTTAAAAGTTGAACTCTGCTTTAAATGCATAGGGTTCTGCTACTTAATAGCTCAGTATTTTTAAAACTCACTTCTTTTTCAAGAACTCAGAGGTCCCTTTAGTGATTCATCTGGTTTTCCCTTGGTCACCCTTGTGACAGGCTGTGAAGATGTTCCCGGAGGAGAGAAGGAGGGGACGCGGAATGGCAGAGTGCATGGCATGCTGCCTTTCAGAGGGACACCACAGCTGCCCATGTAGAACAGCCCGGTGATGCATCCAGCCCAGCACGTATCTCCCACAGTGGCCCCCGCCATGTGCTCTGGAGGAAAGAGTAGACATCCCCCACATTTCAACCCGTCAGGTGGTCAATAATATACCACAGAACAAGCTCTGCATCCCTGACTGCCTCTGTCACTTATGTCGAGGAGGAGGATAATTGAGCCCTGTAAGGACCAGAATATAAATTATACCAGCAAATATCAGTCTTTCTCCTTTCTGTACTATCCAGATTTGTACATTAGCACAGACCAAGCCTGCTTCTGAAGCTTCACAGAAGTCATAACCAAAAGTACCAAAATCCTCACGCGAAGATTGCACTATCAATGTAATGTGCTCCTATCTCCCCTTGGTGCTCTGGAAAGCTGTTTGCACCTCTTGTTGGGGTGGTTAATATGCCATTTCTTGCCTCCCTCAACCATCCTGTCAGACCCAGCACTATTGTACTCATGACCCCCAAGGAAGAAGTACAGCCATCTCCAGACAGCACACGTCCAGAGTGTTTTACCCTGACCATTGTTGTAGAATCTCTGTATCTCGAGATACTGAAGACATGAACATCTCAGATCCATTCAAGACAGGCAGCCATAGAGTGGATATGTCCAACCATGGCTAGTCTGTGGAACACCTTGAAATTCTTGGGTCTTATTAATAAAGGGTTGCACTAACTTGATAGACAACAAAAATACAGTGTATAACATGTAAGCACTCTGCAGCTGACCAGAGCACAGGGAGCCTGAACAACAGGTAAAACCTCATCAGAGCTGATGTAGGGCTATAGCCTTTCTTCCTTTCCAACATATGTGAGAGAGATCTCTTTTTTTTTCAGTAATTAGAAGTGAGGCCTTAAAATATAAAGCATTCCGTGTAATACAGCTGCAGTGCTGATGTCAGATATGCAGAACCCAGAGCATCGAGAAAGAAAGCAAGAGCACATTGCACATCAATAATAGCCGGTCTCTGTGCAATCATATGACCAGTCAGTTGGTGGATTAACAATTTTAGCAGCTGTTCCCAACAAACTGACTCTCCTGAGGAAAAGCATGAAAGAAAAGCTTCCCTCCCCACTCTCTCAAGAGAGAGACACCCTCTGCAACAGAGTCCTTAGTATCAAATAATGCATTGAACTAGAACTGCAATGTTGAATTTTTTGATGTCTCTCACACAGCAAGCAATCCTTTGAGCCACCAAAGTTTGGTCACTGAAGAAGTCCAGTGTAAGATAATACAGATGTATTCATCAGGATGAATGACTGACACAATTGATTTCCACTTTCCCATTATGCTAGGCTGTTGAAATTTGATAGAATCATACATTAGGAATAGACCTGCATGTAAGCACTTTGAGGATAAATAAATTTCATTTTTGATTTTTCTTTCTAAGATAACTAGAAGATTTAAATCTTATCGCAAACACTGATACTCCCTTTAAGATGAGATTTTGAAATTCATTCTGGTCCTCTGATTATAGAAAAAGAACAGCTTCAGACTTTAGTATTTCTGTCACAAAAAGGTCATCACTCTAATGTTTTATCATTCTATTTCATTTTCCATCTATGGGACATGTAGGACATGAAACTTCTGACTTGGAGAAAGTAGGGTCAGTTGAGGTCACTTGTTCAGTTTTTTAAGCTTTAGGCAAGACACCTCTCAAAGGGGAAAAAGTGCATTGTAGCCATTGATGCTGATTGTCTCTGTGAGCTAACAGGTCAGCTGTGGTCCATCAATAAAGCCTTGAGGTCTGTACAAAGAGGATCCAGATTTTGGATGAATCTGAGCACAGAGATATAGGAACTTCAACAGTAAATAAGCATTTGACAGGTATGTTAATGTTTCAGATTGTGTTTCTTCTTAGTAACACTACTTAATGTTCTAGGATCCAGAGCCCAAAAGTTATTTAGCTGTCTAATGAAGAGTAAAGTCATTGGAAGAAAAATGTCTTAAAGCACCATGGAATGTGTTTTAGGTGTCACATTTCCACAGAAATTTCAACCTGCCAAATATCAGATTACTGACACTTCTTTCTCTCTGAAAAGCACACCATGTCCTTTTCCAATCCTTCGTAGAAGAAGAGTTTCCATGTTCAGATGCAAGAATCTCTGGGAGTTTGTGAGAAAGTTTGCTATTGCTAATATCTTTCCAGGACAGGTGCTCAGAGCAATGGTGGGCAGTTATGGGTCTGCACTTGGGCATAAGTGCTTAAGTCCCTACTGTAGTTAAGCCTCTTCCTAAGCAAATCTGTGATGTGCCTATCAGAGGACAAGTCAGAGCTCATGAAATGCCTCTGCAATGCTGAGGAGCAGCATAGTGGTTGTGAAGGCAGTTTAGGTCAATGATCACAAAATTCTGCACCCCAAAGGACATTACAGATAATCTATATAAATTTCTAAAGCCCTCGCAGGATTAAATTTAAAATTATCAACTATGAGACTAATGCTTTGTTCTCAAAGAAGAGAATGCACTGCTTCTGAGCAGGAGCTGTAGGCAAGCCTCAAACAATCTTTTTCCAACCAGTCACAACAAAGTGGGTCATTAATCAAAGTTTTGCTTCCCTTTCCTCAAGTGTCCACCTAGCAAAACTCTATTTCCAGGACAGAGAAACTGAAAGACCAGAGGAGTACAAGCATCCAACATCGCCCATGTTCTACATGTTCTTAGACAGAATATAAAAAAAGCCAAAAGCCAGAGATGTGTCTAAGCGCTTTTAAGGAATCAGTACTTCATTCAAAAGTTTGAGATGCTTTGAAATATAACTGAGGTGAACTGCCTCAGCAGTTACCTTGACAGAAAGTTGTTGTTTCTCTGCTACCTACCACATTAATTCTCGTTAATTCTGAGCAGGAGCTGGATTGGCATAGGTTGGAAAAACAACAGGTGTTGAAGAAAAAAGCTGGGAGGATGAACATCCTCTTCAGCAGAAACTATGAAGCACTTTTCTAATCCTGGTGGACATTGCCTGTAGGCTTCCAGAAATATCCCCCCTGAAAAGATCAAAATATTATTTGCTCTTGCAACAGCTCCTCCACAAAGTGTAACATAATGCCTGGCTTTCCTATAAATTCTCTCTATGCCTGTCCTTTGACTGGGTGCTTATCTGATCAGAGCATGCTTGGCACAATTCTAACATGTGATTAATTAATTGTAATCAAAGAGAGACTTGTAGGCACAGACAGATTGCTTTCATCCTGGGAGGAAACATTGCCATTCTCATGTCCTATATCTGCAAAGGAAACAAGAGCCCCAAACACCACCCATTGTCATCAGTCTGTTGGAAAATTTACATTCAGGGGCTAAATGATGGGACAAACAGCAACATGTCCTACCCAAGAGCTCCAAATAAGCTTCCATCCCCTTGAGTACACATGAGGCCATTCAATGTCGAGAAGACCATGTCTCAGCTACTGGACATAACACCTGGTGAGTTCACTGCTGCCCATAGACAGCACAAACCTAGTGCTCCCATGGAGTAACCAAGAGTCTAAAACAACAATTTCTGCCTCCCAAGCAACCCTCTGCAATCAAAACACTCTCTTCCCTAATAACCTCCCAACATGAAAAGCAAAAGCCAAAGTCCAAAGGAAAGGCACAAAAGGAAGGATGCTGAGAGGATGAGCCTAGAGGACATTCCTCCATTTATCCATTTCCACACCTCTGTTAGCACACTCTGCATCACACAAAAAACTTAGTCTGGATATGAAACTGACCAAATACTGCTTGTCTTGGAAGGTCTCTGGTGCAATGATACACTCAGACCGAATCACGGAAACACAGAATTACAGAACAGCCCAGGTTGGAAGGGACCTTGAAAGGTCATCTGGTCCAATCTTTTGAGGGAAAGGGAGCATAGGATTATCTAGCACTCTGAGCTACCACATCTCGAAAAACTCCAGTGATGGTGGCTCTACCACCTTCTTGAAGAGATCATTCTTTTTAGATGTTTATGTTCCTTAGAAGCCGCCTGGTTCTGAGGCAAATCAACACAAAAAAGAGGCATCTTCCTGCCCGTGTGGCAAAGATTTTGACAAGACAGCAGGTATAAGTAGCTACTCCTGGGAAAAAAATAACAACTGATCTATGACCAAAACCAGCCTGCATGACTTGGACATGCAGGACAGTGAAGCATGTTAATGTGACACACTCAGACGTGTGCCTTTTCTGCCCTTTGTGAGTGCTGAGTGTAACAGAGGATATTTTCAACCGCTCAAAAATCCGGTTTCTTCCAGAAGAAACAGTATTAACATGCTGAAAGGGTGATGACTAATGCTGGACAAATTAATTTTGTTGCAACATTTGTTTTATGAAAAGCCTTAAATGAACCTATTTATTTTATTTCCAGAAAGCGTTGCTCTTTACTGATGACTGACTTTTACTGATGGCATCCTTAGAAACCCACAAATGATTGGTTTGGGGGTTGTCAATGTGGCTATTTGCAGGTGATGAAGAAAGGAAGTAAATAAAAATATGATTTGACATTTCATTAGTAATGCTAGAGATGGCTGTGCACGGAACAGAGGCAATGAATATTGCACCTGCTGGAGTGCAAGCAATAAAGGCAAATGCACAGCCTGCTCTGACCTCTATCCTTCATTACCCAGAACAATATGCCATTCCCTGTATCCAAAATCATACTATGCTTGTGATAGCAGCAACCAGTGGCTGGATTTACATCTACCCAGCCGGAGTTAAATTGCTATGATTCAGCTACCTCCTTCCTTTCTCTCTTGAACATAACCTGTCTTCTAGCTAGACTGCTGCCTTTCCAGTTGGGAATAAGCCACTGTTTTAAAGAAAAAGAGCTGTGTGGGTGGAATGAAATACTTGCAGGATACAGTGCTCTGCCATTTAGATTTTTTTTTCCCCTAACAAAGAGAGGGTGCAAAAAGGCGCCGGAATCCAAAGCACAAACCCAAGTGGGCAACCACATCTTTGAGCTTCTTTCTTGATCATTTAGCTAACCAGATAAAAAAAGATTGAAATTTCCAGAATAACTACAAGAAATCTATGGTGAGTAGTCAAAATATTTTAATGATAACAAAGATTAATGGTGAAATGATATTCCTCTGTAAAGATTGTGGCAATTCATACAGTTTACAGTGGTATAAAGAAGATGAGACTTTGACCCTGTGTGAACACATAATCTATCAGTGAGCTACCCTGTGAACAAAAAGCCATTTCCTTGTACTTGATACTTGAAGAGATTATAAGAAAATGATATGTTTTGTATAAAACAGTGCAAAGGCTTGTGCCTGGAAGGAAAGGTTACATGCACAACCCATTATTAAGCAGAACCTTATTTTTCTGCCGGTCATCTAGTTCTCAACTTCAAAATAAGAGCATCTATTAAACATTGCTCGTTTTCTCTCTAGTGGAGGTGATAAAAATTCTTTCCCAGCTCCATTCTTGCACGAGGCATCCACATTTGGCTCTAACAGGACCAGTGATCAATCCCAGTGAGAAGTGCACTAGGACAAGCTGGCATGTGGAGGTCACCAGTAGTGAACCTTCCTCATTTCTTCTGCCAGAGAGAGCTGAGCTAAGCCAACCATCGCAGCTGAGTACATCATCATGGAAAGTATAAAGGTGTTAATGAAATGGCTGAGGCTTTGTAATAGTTCTGAGCTTATATTGACTAAGGAAATAAACTTTATGTTTGTGCAAATCTAGAGAGAGAGAGATACATAGTGAATACACTTGTATACTTATCTATGTATACATAAGGGTAGATATAAAGATATAAAATACATAAACATGATACATCCTTCTTTACCAGTGGGTTACAAAATATTTATGTCCACCAACTCCCATCTTTCTTTGGAGAGCTGATCAGTCTCTGACAACATCTACTTTCTAGCTTAGCTCTCTCTTCCTCTCTTGGCCATCTCCTTCCGAAGAAAAAATTACTAGTTTATGCCTGGATTAATTAATGTGTCATTCCAGTGTGGATGGAAGACAGTTCTCTCATTGACTTAGTTGTTGACATGCACACAAACACCTTTACAGGACACAATTCCACGGCATCTGGGACACTTGTTTTAAGGCATGGCCTGATGGAGTTGATGAGAAAACTAAACAGTCCTTCATTGGAAGCCAGTGAGGAGTAACTATGCTGGAGGAAGCACTGCATAGATGCTGCACTAATGGCACAGCCCTTCCTAGAGGCTCGGACAATGCTCAAAGCATTCGGCACAAGCTTTACTACCTGGCTATGAATTCACATCCGAAGTTATTCTATGAGTATTTCACTTTCAGCTGAACGTTGCTCTCTAATTCAAAGGATTGTTTCAGACAGCGAGGAACAGAGCTACCAGCAGTGATCACTAAGGCTGCACTTAGGGTACCTGGCAGTACAGCATTTATGGCACTCATCAGATGGGCGAGACACAAGCAAATTCACTCAGGTAGAAAGCTGAGTTGAACCACTGTCCCTGTAGGTAGGTACCAGCTGTGACCACAGAGCTATAAGATGTACCAGCAATAGTCTCACCTCCCTTCCAGACTCTCTGCTGCATGACAAATGGTCAGTGAGACATGTTCAGTTGATATAAACAAAGGGTTTGACAGTAAATAAAACATACCTGTGGAGAAATAGTACTCAGCTGTACTCCAGTGTCATTTAGCTGTTTATGAAAATATTGGCCCAACCCAAAAGAAGCCCTTATCAGATTTCAGTCTAAAACAGAAACAGAAAGATAAATAAAGAAAATGAAACCTGTCTGAAATTATTTACCGTTATTAAAGCATTAAGAAGGCAAGGGGCAGGTGGGGCATCTGAAAAGAAAGGAAGAAGTGTCACATTCACCTGGAAAAGTGAACTAAACAGTCCATCTTACTCTCAGATCTGTGCAGAAATCAGCCTGAGAAGGATGGTTTCTGATCCCTTCTGAATCACGCCTTCACTCTACAAGGCAGTAACAGAGACAGTACCTAGTCTTACATATCACTTAAAATCTGCAGCAGCTGAAGTACAGGACTCATCCTTTGAATGACTTACTCAAATATGGAGTCAGGATTTTGCAATTTCTTCTCGAAAGAGTAGCAAGAGTAGTAGGGAAGTAGCAACCATGTTCCTGTTTTGTCCAGTTAAAATCCAAACTTTCTGTGGCACTGAATAAGCCGAGAACCACAGGTTTAGGCTGCAATGTCAATCAAAACATGGTCAAGATGGCAAGCACAGAGTCTGGGACTGCACATAAGCATGTGTTTAAAACCAAAAATACACCTTTGCTGCTGCGTTCACCCAGGCTAATGTCCTTTGAAGTGCTTCTTTGAACCATAGTCACTGGATCTGGGCCCAGACAGAAACAAATTCCCGGCTCCAGTGAGCTTTGCAACCTGCTCACAGGTATATAAATCTCAAGGCACCTCATCTAATTACAGTTTCAAGCAAAATATCAGAGGAAGTTGTTTTAAAAAAAATGTTGCCATCACTCCTGCCACATAGATATTTATGATCTCATCTCTGTCTGCAGGGTCAACACTTCCACCTAGAGGTGGTTTTCCATAAGAATGTCAAATTTATGTTGACGCTTTTGTAGAACCATTCTGCAGAAATGAACGAGCTGGAGACTGGGGAAAGCTTATGCCTGCAGCCAATTATTCCTGTTTGGCAGGACTCCTTCCTTCTGTTTTTAAGTTGTGGGCTATCATTTCCCTGTGATTCACTCACACTTCAGTGCTACCCCAATGTACAGATCCAGTGGAAAGCTCAGAATATTCCAGTGGGTGAAGCCAGCTGGCAGTTCAGAGGAGCTAAAACCTGACCTGTTTACTCTTACACCGTTTCTTCCCTGGCTTGCTGGAGGGCTAGATACGATGTAAAGCAAGCTTTCTCGCTCTTTTATTGGTGATCACTCCTAAAGTCTCTTCTGGGAGAGGATGAAATCTTCCTTCCTGCTCAGTTGGAGACATCTGCAAGACTTCATCCTTAAAACACACTTCAGAAGTGTTGCATGGGGCCCTCTACACAGAGGTGAATTTTACAGAGCAGTGGCACATCGATTCCTTTAGCACACGCATGTTGTCTCTGAAAATCCAGCAATATGTTCTTACTGCAGAAATGATCAGTTAGCATAACGTTTTTGCATTCTGTGTTTTCATGTGCACATCTTGTACCTTGGTATAATTTTAAGCATCTTCAGATATAGTTTGTCTAATTGTTGACAGCAGAAGAATGGTTCGCATTTATTTCATCTTTGTGACTTAATACAAAGGCAAGGGGTCAGAGTATTTGTTTTAAAAATAGCAAATTATTTTCAGCTTTAAGCTTTTTTTAAACAATTGGCATTATATTATTCTGAATTGTGAAAACCTCAACAACAACGCTGTTCTTGGAATACCAGGAAAGCTATGTCTGTCAAAACCAGTACTGTCCAGACCATGAATCCAAATTCCCATCTCACTGCCATCGCTTGTACATTTTAACTTAATTTCAGAGAAGTTGAAAATTTATTACCAACCATAGTTACTCAGAAACTGGAAGAAGCCTCATCTTCACAGGGGCTTTTTGCAGAATTTAACAGAATGTAAGTTTTCTGAACAGTCTGACAGGAAACAGCCTGCTTTGACATCTCCCTGTTTACACTGCCATTCTTTTTTATCTGAATGTATTTTATAAAAAAAGTCGGGTACCTAAAATTCGTAAATTTCAGAAACTTATAAATAAACAGCTTGTTGGGTCTTTGGGTATGTTTTGTTTTGTTTTATTTTGTTTTGTTTAGTTTTGTTTTGTTTTGGGGCTTTTTTTCAGAAATCCTGTTTAGCCAGCAGCTATGTGCTGAGGAGGTTAGAGAGCTGTCGTGTTCCAAACAGTACCTGCCAAGCTCTCTGCTTGTGCTGGGCACAGCACAGATGCCTTTCCTCCACTGGGACCTGGAGCCATGGCACCAGGCAGGTCACACTCCACAGAGATGCTCCCCCCAGCCAGCATCCTGCTGCCGACCATGGAGTGCTGCCCCCGGGGCTCACAGAAGCTCCCCCTCAGTCTTCCCGTGCCGTGTTTCAAAGATGGTCTTGCTTTTTCTTCTGGTTTTCTGAAGGAAGAGGCACAAAGAACATCCTAGGTGTAAAATAGGGATAACTGTTGCTTCTACCTTTCAGAAACCCCATGAAGATGCACCAGGGCTGTTAAAGTCTGCCTAAGGTCTGAAACTTGCTGACATGCAACATCCAGAAAGCGCAATACAGAAACAAACGAGATCTGTATCACAGAAATTAAGCTTTTGTGTTGCTGTCTGAGTCCATGAGGCCTGTACTCTGACAGCTGTGCAGAGGTGGAACCACCACCCAGGACCTAGACTTCTATAGGAGTGGAGAGAGGAACTTTCTTACTCCAACAGAGTAACCCATCTCGGGAAGAAAAGCATGATCACATGGGGAAAAAAAGTTGCTACTGTGTTTGGGTTTTTTAATATTCTGTTATGCGCAAAGTTAATAGTTACCGCCGAGGTCCACATGGTGTATTTGATAGTAGGGAGGTGTGGATGAGGAAGATTAAGGGTTGTAGAAACACAGTTGTGCAACTATTCAGCTGATTTATATGAATGTCCTGGTGGTTTTACCCATGCTTCTTCCTTTTTGTCTCTTTTTTGAGAAAACATGTTGGATGCAATCCTGGTCTCTCTGAGATGAATGGAAAAGAACATTGACTCACTTTGTGTGGGCACTGTGGAAGAAAGTGGTGGGCTTTTTTTCAGGGAGAACTTAAATAACAGGCTGGATGGACCAGCGTAGTGAAAGACGACCGAGACTGCTGTGCAAAAGTGGTTGGCGGTGTTGTGATTTTTTTTTTAAAGAAACTAGGGCAGAAAAAATATCGTAGGTGGCCTGTTACTTCATTGGGGGTTGGGGATGGCAGGGTGAGCACAGCCATTTTGGAAAGCTGGGCGAATAGGACAGTGTCATTGAGTAACGAGCTGAGCTAGGAATATGAGGAGCTACATTTTATTCCCACCTCTAGTGGTAAATGCAGGTTCATGCTAGGCAAAATATCTACCTCTGTTGCTTTCTCCAAGTCCCTTTTCCACGGCTATCCCTCAGGATTGCCCTGCAGGGCAAAGCAACATTTCTGACCCTGTGTTTCTCAAAGTATGGTTTAGCAAGGAAACCCTAAATCATTTTAGACTCACTCCTCCTCCACCTTTCCGGCAGCCACCCAGACGCTGGTGTTTTCACCTCCCTGCTCAACGATGTGGCTCTATCCGTGGCAGCTTGCACTGTGCACTCAGGGATCCTGACTTCACTCCTGGCAGGGATGACTTGGAGAAGTCCTCAAGAATCGCCTGGAGCAAAGCTTTTTACGTGCATTTCTGGCAAATCCATCTGATGTATTAGCTGTCCTGTTCTCAGACTCTCCTGTTGTAATATAAACAGTAAATAATGAATAGAAATGGCAGACACTCACTATGGCTAAATGCTATCCAGACCATAAAACTCAAACAGAAACAACAAAGAAATGTTCCACTTTATAATTACAACTGGAAATATTTCAGGCATTAGAAGTGTGAAGTAATATCAATAAAAAGAGAAAGTGCACTCAGGAGCCTAAAAATAAATAAATATTTATTTGAAAAGTGATATTTTCATAAATTATGTTCATAGTCTCTTCAAAAGAGGCTGAATATTTACTGGTTAAGCCAGAGACCTGTGACTTGGCTGTGGGCAAAACTGCTGAGTAGGTGATGTGCTGCAGGCAATTTATACTTTGCTCTCAGTCCCAGTTTTAGGGCACAATGATGCCTGCAAGCCATTGCCTGAGAACCACTTCTTTGCACCAGTGTTATTCAGCCTTTTGACATCAACAGACCATACCTCCCTCTTCCATCAAATCAGCAGAAATTTCTGTCCAGTGTTCCTGATCCTGTGCTTTCCCCAACACCTGAGGAGCATGTCATATGGCCCCAACAAACAACTTGGCATAGCTCCACAACCAACCACATGAATAAGGGAACACCTCTGTTTTGGTCACTTAACATATCTGTGTCTTGTTAGTACAGTTTGAGGTTACTGAGAAAGAGGATAGAAGGAAGAAAGCTGAGAGATACCAAACCTCTGAGCTGGGAAGATTGTTTGTTCCCTCTCCATGTTTGACAGGCTTCAGGAAAAATCAGGAGCAAACAGTGGACTGGGTTAAATCTTTTGACAGGGCTGAACTCTGCCTACTGGAAATTATTACATTTTTTTATGATACATATTGTGGAAATTTATTGGTACCCCATACTTGAACTATGCATTTTTCATGGCCACAATAACAGTAACAATGTTGTGATTTTTTTTTTGTCAGAGCATTACATAGGGTTCGTGGGGCAATGTTTTGGTAGAGGGGGAGCTACAGGGTGACTTGTGTGAGAAGATGCCAGAAGTTTCCCCCAAGCCTGATAATGACAGTGTCAGATGGCTACAGGACAGGCCCACCACTGGACAAGGCTGACTCCATCAGCCATGGCAGTAGAGCCTCTGGGATGATGTATTTAAGAAGGGGGAGACAAAAACCTGGATAACAGCAGCCAAAGAGTGAGAATGTGTGATAAAAACAGCTCTGCAGACACCAAGGTCAGTGCAGAAGGAGGGGCAGGAGGTGCTCCAGGTGCCAGAGCAGAGATTCCCCTGCAGCCCCTGGTGCAGACCACAGTGGGGCAGGGTGTCCCCTTGCAGCCCTTGGAGGACCCCGTGCCCAAAGGAGGCTGTGATCACGCTGAAACAGGCTCTGGGCAGGACCAGTGAACCCATGTTGAGAGGAGCTGTGACCATGCTGGAGCAGGTTTGTGGGCAGGACTTGTGACCCTGTGGCAGACTTGAGCTGGAGTAGCCTGTTCCTGAAGGACAGTAACCTCTGGAAGGGACACATGCTGAAACAGTTCATGAAAAACTGCGGTCCACAGGGAGGACTTATGTTGGAGAAGTTGTAGAGGACTTTGTCCTGTTGGAGGGATCCCACACTGGAGTAGTGGAAGAGTGTGAGGAGTTCTCCACCTGAGAAGGAAGGAGCAGCAGACACAACATGTGATGAGCTGACCACAGCCCCCATTTCCCTGCACCTCTGAGAGGGGGAAGGTATAGAAAATCAAGAGTGAAGTTGAGGCTGGGAAGAAGGGAGAGGTAGGGGGAAAGTATCTTACGGTTTGGTTTTATTTTCCTCAAGTCTGTTTTGCCCATGATGGTAAGAGGTGAGTGATCTCCCCCTGTCCTTATCTCGACCCATGAGCCCTTCCTTTTATTTTCTCTCCCCTGTCCAGGAGGGGAGTGATAGTTCTTTGGTGGGCATCTGGCATCCAGCCAGGGTCAATCTCACACACACATAATAAAACCAACACTATCCACCTGTGAGTGATGCCAGCAGAGTCTTGCTATCTTAACTGCAATAACACAAGAGATCTCTTTCACTTTTTAGGTCAGCAGTCACATATCTTCAATTCCTACCACAGAGTAGGGTATGATCAATTTATTCAGGTTCCAGCAAGTCATCTTCCCAGGAATAGTAGATTTTTATCATCACAACAGAAGAAATGTAACTCCTTTATCACAGAAGATAGGCAGGCCTGTGTCTTAGAGATTAGTGCGATGATGAACTCTATACTTTAATATGAACTAAGATATTATGTCCATCCTGAAAATATATAAATAAGATGTAGGAAAATATCCTTAGCATCTTAGAGCATTGTAGCTCTGTTGATTTCAGTGAGCTATATTAATTTGCATGAAATGTAGGTCCAGGCCTGCATTCCCAGGGCATCCTTCTCAGATGGAGAACAGAAAAAAATATAGAAAACACAAGAGGAAACATGGTAGATCTAGTCCCTCAAACTGAGCACTAATCAAGATTACAAAGACATAAAACAGAGAGTAAAATACGGATCTTATTTCTCATTGTGTGTATTCTTTTCTTGGGATTACATTTTATTTTCTCCATTTGGGATCGGCACAGGTGCATAAGATGTAGATTATATCTTTAAGGCTTCCTCTGATTCTGCATCTAATAATGATTATCAGTTGCTGATTTAAAAGGGGCAAAAGTCATCAAGTAACTGATGCCTTATATGCAAGAAACAATTCTCTTGATAGTAAGTATCTGAGCAACAAAAAACCAATTATTATTTTCAGTAAATAAAGAAAAATGCAATCTAATGCCTAGTGATAAAGTGATAAAACATCAAAACTCAACTGTTTTCTTAATTTTTAATAATTTACAGCCTTTCCCCAGTAGAAAGCTATGTGTGATGGTCAGAGTGGTCATTAAATGAGATGAGGTGAACTTTCTGACACTCTTAATTAATTGTCCCATGCCCATTGGTCTGTGCTTAATAAGACATTGTGGTGTCCTCATGAACAAGGATGTTGAAAAATATAAGAAAAAAATCACTGTTATCTACAACTGATAAACCTGGTCTGTTTTCTAAAGCTGTTCTTCCTCATTCCCTAAAGAGCCAGATCAAATTTTCTGGATTCCAGCTAGAGATCTGAGTCTGAGAAACAGAGAACAGAGAACCATTGTGGACACCAAATCCCATCCACCAAAATCACAGGTGGCCATTCTTCTGTTGTCACTGGCTGCTTATCCCATATCCTCAGTATGCCTTGCTTTTCTACTGGAAATCCTTGATTCACAAGCTCTCTAGAAGATGCCCAAAGCTTGACAGTGTTCTGGTATAGTTTAGTGGTGAATCATGGAAAAGACTGGTAAGAAATAATTTTTGATTAAAGGTTACATTGCAATTTTTCTGTAAGAAGCCTTGGGACAATAACATGGAGGATGATTGCCCTTGCCCATCTTCCCTGAGTCCTCAGTAGTGACAGCTGTAAGTCAGAAAGAGCAATTCCAGTCACGTGGTGCTGCTATTTCTCTTCTTTTTCTCCTTGAGAGCAACAAATGCCAGATCTGACTTGCCTTTTCCTAGAGAGGTGAATGGAATGATTTCATGAGGCAATGAGGAAACCTTGGCAATTTATACGACAGTTATAGCAGCTAATGTTCGAAAAAGTCAAACAAATGGAGTAGTCTCACTGTCAATAAAAATAAATGATCTAAAACTGTAGCCGAATCATGAAGAAAAGAGTACTCTGGGAAAATCAGTGTCAATAAAAAAAGCTGTTCTGGAATTATGAAATTCCTTGAGAGGTTTTATAGAAAAGAACACACAGTAAACAGCCATCAGTTCAGAACGAAACACAAATTAAGACTGAGTTAATTATTTTCCAGAAGAAAATCTATGGTACTTTTACTTTTTGGGGAAAAACAAGTTAAATCTCTTGAGATAAATTCAAGCTTCTCTGTACTTGTATGTTACATGACATCTGTGCAGATGGTCTGAAGACATTTAAAAATCCGGTAGTTCGCTTTAATATTTTCAGAATTCTGCTAAAGTTATTATCTATGAGATAATAAATTGCAGGACAGTTCCCTAATTAATATAACCCATTTATTTTTTCAGACTTGAGGCCAAATTCAGTGGTGAACTCTATGACTGTGTGACACATACATCAACAGCTTGCTGGTCTCCCTTCCGAAGAGACCTCTCTGGTGCCACCACCCAAAGAGAAGCAGAACCACTTTTGGAGAATAAATGAGAGAAGAACAAATGTCAAGGCAAAAATTGACCATGAGGGATTTACAAAGATCAAAAACTGTACCTCCACTGACATCAGAACATTTTAAATCCATCTAGATGTGTAATGGTTCAACTTCATTGGATCAGCTGAAGACGCTCCGCGGATTCAGTGAAGATGCAAAATTTTGTCCTAGAAGATCAAATTCAGACTTTAGTTAATTCTTGCCAAAAACACGAATAATAAGGTAAAAGTATGGCTGCAGGTATGAAGGAATGTATGGACATGGACTAAATTAGGGAGATGTTTGTTCTGTAGTCTTTTACTAACACTGTTCTTCTGCCTCTTTAGTCCATCATACTCATTTTGGTCAGATGGTCCAAGCTGCAATGCCTTGCAACTTATGTGTTTTTTCCGACTAATCTGTGATCAACCTGATAATGTCTTCAGGTGCCTGTCCTAACATTTCTTATATTTGATTGCTTTTCTTGCCCCCAGATTTTCTCTCTGAATCTCCTTGTACTTAAACACTCTGTGAGTCTGATGTGACACCTGCTCCGTGTATCCTCAAAGGCCTACAAGGAATAGATACCTACATCTAGACTAGGTTTTCTTTACAGTCAGTGGAAGGAATCAGGCACTTACAGGACGTGATTTATATCACCTATTTTAGACCTACAGTAGATGCAATGAATCACAGCCTCAATGTGCTTGTTTTGCCTTCTGTGGACTCAGAGGAAGCGTGGAATGACTTGTTAAGCTGTGGGTACCTGCAGTTGAGATACCTACACCACAGATATCTATATAGTATTAGATAGGTCCTATCTTGGATTGATAGCCTTGTCATAACAGCAGTGTAGCTTTCCAGAAACTTTTTTTATTCTTCCCCAAATATTTTTCACTGTTAAGAGGAACGTGTATATTTTGATGGTTTGAGGTATTTTTGAAATTGCTTCTTACGTGTGCTTTTCCTTTTTCCCTTTTTTCCTTTTTCAATCTCTTACTAATGCTGCTAAACAATAAATTGAAAAGAAAGAGCAAAAGCAAATCTCCATCTTCTACCAAGGATCTGATGATGGGTTAGTCAGACAAATGCTGGCTTGGATTTGTATACTGGGTGCAAGGAATTTATGCTGGAAAGTTGATTTTCCATTCTAAAATGTTCCATTCATAATGAATGTTTCCATTCATAAAATGTTCTTTAATAATTCCTAGCCTCTTTAGAACAAAAGGGTGGGCCTATCCATGTTTTCCTGTGATTCACCATTTCGTGAATCTTGAATTCGTCTTCAGGCACATCCTAATTTAGCAAAATTTTCTGTTTATCTGTAGCTTCATAACAATTTGCTGCGGCAGAGCTCATATAGTCATGGACACACTCTATAGTTCAATACTTGTGTTTTGCAGTATCCAAACAGAATTGATGATGGAGTCCAAAGAGTCTACAAAGAAGATGGGAGGAGAGCTCAGCAACACCATGAGGTGAATAGCCAGTTGTTTCAAAGAGCAGATTGGAGACTCCTTCTCTTGCAACTCAGACATGCTATTAGAAGGCAGAAGGAATACAAGAAGTAAATCAAATCATCAGCATTGCAATGTCAAGGAAATGTCTAGTGGAATAAGAAATAAGGGAGATATATTCACCGTCTTACATAGGATTTGGTCAGAAAAAAGTATACAGATCTCCCATGCAAAGCTGCAGATACTCAGTGCTAAAAGCTACCTCTATCTCTGCACATGACAGTGAGAGCTAAAAATCCATCAAAGGCATAGACAGAAAATAAATAACTTCAAAACAAATTTCTCAAGGAAAATACTGTGTATTAGGTATACTGATTTTGTAACAAATGCCATAGCAGAGAGCTTCACAGGCTCTTAGGTCATCCAGAGAAAAAAGAGAGAAATAACTGGAGAGTGTACTCAGAATGAATCTGGAGCATGTCTCCAGGCAGCAAGATCTCCAAGTTAGCTTCAGAAAGCCTCCACTGAGAAGCATATTAAGGGGGCTGTGGCATTTAACTACTGTAAGGACACACAGAGGGCAATCCGGGGGAGACAGGGATCCATGCTTGTGTCAGGGTGGTGGAGGAAGGACACTGATTCAGCCTGAAAAAATCATAATCAGAGAGTAGGATGACAATCATGGTAATCCCAAACTCCTGCAAGATCTCCCTTTTGCCACCTCCCATGGAGGTCTAAGCAGTCCATGCACGGCACAACAGAGCCAAGAACCACTACATAGCGTATATCTTACGAAAGCCATCTAAATAGTATTTAGCTAGAGATAAGGGGAGCAGAAGGAAGTTGGGGTTTTGCCCTGTGTTCATTAGACTAATGCATTATATAACTGCTCTTGCTCAGTGTAGCAAACTTAGGCTTGTGGAGGGCATGCACTGAGAGATACAAAAAACTTAGGAGCATAGTCAACCCAAAGGGCAATGCTGGCATGGAAACACATGATCTAGTTTTGGATTTTTGTCAGCTGTGAGTAAGCTGACAACAGACAGTTTCTACCTCCTGCATCAGAAAGGCTCTGAAGCAACCTTCCAGGAGGAAGATGAAGGAAGGAAAACTGTCTGGTAAAGTGATAAATTTATTAAAGAGATGGTATGACCTGTTTGCCCATGATAGAAGAGACCTGAACACAAGGGGTTTTATGCAAAGCAAGGTGATGAATACATCAGTTAAACCCAAATGATGGCTTTTGTTTATTACAGCCTTCAGAGTACTTTCCCATTATCAATCACTGCTTTCTGCAAATCCTCGTAAAAAATTATCACAGACACAGTAAATGTGGGAGGAGAGGGAAAAAGACAGCATGGGACAGGGTGGGGAGGATATGCATGCAGTCTGACTGAATGCTGCACTCCTAGCTCCAAACGATCTGAAGCAAAAAAATATATATATCAACTTGTGAAAGCAGCAGCACAGCAGCACCCATGGGATCAAGTGCTGGCCTATCTCCACGGAGAGCAGGGTGCAGTTCAGGGCTTGGCATGCTGGATGACCTTCACTGAATCCCTTTATCTCCTGAGGTTCCCCATCAGCAGTGATCATCAGTGTTGATGATTACAGCCCCTTTCCTCAAGGGCTTTGAGATCTACAAATTTAAATTACTGCATGAAATAGATCTTGTCACTTTGCCACAGATTTAGTGACAGGAGATTTCATTGTAAACTTTATCCAGTACAATATTGAAAACTCTTATTTCTGCATGAAAAATAGGACCTTGGATATGTTTTTTAAACTGTTTAAGAAGTAAACACTTTAAATGCCTTTTTAAATATCAGCCTTGTCTATTTTTTAAAAAAAAAGCAAATTGTAATCTAAATTAGGAGCAAAATTGCTCAGGAATTCTGAAGTGTAACTATAAATAGATGTTCACAGAAAAATGGCAAAATAGTTTGCCTTAGATTTTTATGTCCCTACAAATATGTTCCGAATATTTTTGAGAATGTACTGACTAGCACTGGGGTTAAGACTCCCACAATGTCCTTTTAATAAAGGAAGTTTTGGTTTTAGCTGACTCTGGTCTGATTTAGCACCCAAGAGAAAACTAATGATGGTGGTTCATCTTCATTCTTCTTTAATGGGCTACCAAGAGCCCATACACAAAGCCAAATGTTAAGATTTCTAGACTGACATTAACTGTCACACTATATAGAGAAGGTATTGCAATTTCTGTCTCTGGGCATTTCCTTTGTATATTTTCTCTCTTCATCTTGTCCAAATACCCTCGTCCCCTACAGAGAGCAAGATGCAGCTACCTGCAACCATTAGAAGATACTCACACAAGGAACAACGGGGCTACTCACATGTCCCAGGGAAAGTGCCCCCATTAGAACTGCATAATTTTCTAAAGGCTGAGCCAGCGGTTGGGATTATAGCTCTGTAGGTGGCTTCCCTCTCCATTTACCTTATCTTTTATCCCGTGTGTTTAGGGCTGAGCTTGCACCCACTGCAATGGGCTTTGTTTTGTAGGAACTTAAGGAGTATGTTACTTACTAAAAATAAAGCTGACCTGGCATTACCGGTGAGCATATTAATCACCTAAATTTGTTCTGGCACACACCTTGTTTTTGGGATGAGGAAAACATGGTGTGAATTTGACTTTGTTTCACTGCATTACTGAATGACTGCATTTCTTCTTGGCAGGTTTTATTCCAACTGAATTCTTTTCTCTAACTGCTTTTGTTATAAAACTGCTTTCTTCCTGTTGAAGAAACAATAAAATGATTAAATGATGCTAACCCAGAATAAAATGTTTTGAGTGAGGTCATATGAAATATATTTTTAATGCAGTTCTCTTTGAGATCTTATTCTTTTTTTTTTTTTTTTTTTTTTTTTTTTTTTTGAATGGCAAATTAATGCAGCATCAGTCAGTTGTAAGACTCTCCTCCCACTCCCTGCATAGGACGCAGACCAATGCGATCAGACCTGTGGCATTTTATATCCACTTCTGTTTGAACAAATACAATTAGAGGGCAGAGTAAGATACAAGGCAATGGCCTATCAGGCCTTTTGTCTTTATGGGTGATATCTGTGCACTGCCTATACAATTTGGGCAGGAGTCCAGCAGCCAGAGTTGACACAGCTGGCCTCTAGAGGTAGTCTTGCTTTTCCATAGTGTAAACTACGATAAGGTCTGTATTGTAAACCTACGTGGAGACTGAAACAGATTATCACAGTGTATTTGGGAATTATAACTGACACCAGTGTAATTCCTGCTATTTGCCGCACTGAGTAGATTTAGATACAGTGAGAACATGGCCTGGCATTATTTCCTGCCTGGGAATTTCCTATTTGTTCATCTCTTTATGCCTTCAGAGAGTGCCTAGAGCATATTAAGAGGTTTGACAGATACCAACAATAACATGTTTCATTTATAATTCAGTTTCATTTATAATAGTTTACAGGTTCTAAACAAACTTCTGCCAATAAATTCCATCAATTGATCCTAACCTCCTAAAGAAAAATTCACTGCCTAAACCAAAATGTTTAAATATTCTTCTTGCACTCTTGGTTGACTTTTTTCAACTTCTGGCCCTTGCTTTTAAAAAACAAGAACATGTGTATGGTGGAAAATGCAACAGAGGACTTTAGTTGACTTGAAAGAGCTATATCATCTTGAGCTGCAGACACACAATTTCATTTGTAAAATGCACAAGTAATTATGTGGTATAATTACACGGTCTATCCAGGTAATTGCAGGTGAAATTAGGCATGGTGTCATGTGCTAATGAGGATTACAGCTACACTGAAATTTTCGTGTGTATGATTGCATTGATTAAGATATTTTAAATCTGCTCTTAATAGTAAGGGCTATTCAATTGTCTGGTCTAAACTACTCCCAGCAGAGAGAAAGTCTACCATCACAGAAGTCTAGCACAAGGCCTTTTTATCACTTGTATTTTTCAAGCAGAAATTAAATGAGAGTTCTTTCTCCTTCCACTGCTGGTCCAGTTACTCTGTAAAAAGCTGCCTAGCAATGATCCATTTCTCTTGTGCCAGTGGAAATCAGGAATAGACAGGAGAAGTCAGGAGAATCGCTGAGGTCCTGCTGCCCCGTCACGTGTCAATAGGCTGTGCACAGAATGGTAGATAAAGCGTGCCATGTACAAACTGGGTGTTTAGTGCTGACATATCAGAGCGGTACACAGATGGTTATCCTATTGCCTCAGGGAGGGAGCAGGAGGAAGGCCTGGTAGACCTGCCCTGGTATGGTTTTGCTCCTCGGGGTGATGGAGGGTATGTTCAGCATCTCTCAGAAAGCTGTTGCCCGTGTTACTTCAGTCTGTTGTGGACCCCGAGGGTTGGTTTGAGGCTACGTTACTCTGCATAAATCCTGCAGAGGCTACTGTCCCCAAAGAACCTGCAGCATACCCTGCTTGCTGCTGGCTGGGGTCACTTGCAACACGCACCAGATCTCGGGGGCCTTCCCCCTCCATCAGTCCCCAGGCAGGAGCTGCATCACCACCCATGCATGACAGCAGCTCTCCTCCACGCTTGTCCGCCAGCCTGTCTTCCCTTCACTGTCACCAAGCACTGGAAAGCAGGGGAGGGTCCACAGGAACAGCAAGGAATGGTCAAGTGACCCTTCTTGCATCCGGTATTACCCATCCTTATCTGTCTGTTATCCATGTGTGTGGATACAGTGAGGCTGGATAGTCCAGGGAGTGGGCAGAGGGAGGTGTGCCTGACCACGGAAGTCAGAGGCTGCTTAAAGGCTCATTTACAAGGAAGGTGAGATCATACCGGAAGACAGCACCTGGCCTTCCTTGCAGGTTTATAATATTAACACCTGCTAACATTAAAAAAATACCCCATTAGGAAAATTATTTCACCCACACTGTCTCACGGTAGTCTTCCCTTTCACTGAAAAGGATACATTAGCACCAAAATCTTCTGCTGCTGTTTTCTCACTGGCTACAGCAATACTGGAATCAAGCCTAAATGTGAATATAATTGAGAACTCTTTTGAATAAAATTATCTCATTCAGACATACTGGTTCTAGGAAGTCAGGCTAATGTAATCATTACAGTGGGAGTCTAGAAGTCCAGGGCTGCTAACCTCTCCTCCTGATTTGCCTACTGACTTGTTTTATGACTTTAGAAGCAACTTAACTTTTCTATGATTCACCTCCTTCAGCCGGAGGATAGATATGATAATGTTTGTTTATTTCAATTAAGTCCTGAATGGTTTAAAGGGGATTAATTAACCTCCATCAGACAACTTTGAAAGCTACAAATTCATAGTGTTAATAATACCATAAAATACCTAAAAAGGAGGAGGGGGAGGACATTTTAAAAGTTGCAGAGCTTTAAGCTTATAGGTGCTGTGAACAGGCAGGACAGACAGTATTTTGGTGGATGGGAATATAGAAACTACTGCCATCTAGTCCGCTCTTGAGCAAGACATGTTAGATTTTGTGTATTTATATATCAGTGAACCACATGTCTTCTGATTGCCTCTTGGCTGCTAATTAATTCCATTTAGTGTGGGAATGTTTACATCTGTTCTCATAAAATCCCATTCATACCTTTCACTATTTCGAATTAATTGTCCTGGCTCAAACTTGGGTATACCATCTAGAGTTAATCCTTTCAAGAGTATCTTACACTGTTAATACATCCAATGCACAGTCCTTGGGATAACACCACTTTGAAATAGCATTAGATTTGCAGCCTATACCCAGCCAGCATGGTTTTTTCCCAGCACAAATTTGCATTTTGGGGGCTGAAGGTCTGAGCTGATAGTCTAAGTGACCTGAAGCAAATCACTACAATTTCTCTGGAGACAACTGAAATACATCCATTCAGAATAGCCAAGGCTCTAGTCATGCCATAATATTTAAGAACTGTGTCCGTGTCAAAAAATGTACAATCTGAGTCTGTATTTATTTGTGTATTTTTAACCAAATAATTTAGTGCTAAACTCAGTCCTTACATACAACTGTGAATATGCACCTGAGGGCAGAGTTGATTCTTGTCATCAGTTTTTCTCTGTAGCTTCCAGTGGAAAGCATAAATCTGAGGAGCCTAAGACCATAAGATCCATCTCTTTCCATGAGCAGGTGGGGAGCAAATGGTGCTCCAAAGACAGAGTTTGTGAGTGCCAGTGTGTGTCACCAAGTTATCATGTAAGTTCACCAGTGTTTTCTGAGGATGTTTAGGCAAGTAAGTCATTGCATTTACAGGCTGTTTTCATAATGACTAGTGCCTTGATTCAGTCCTGTTTGGAATAGAAGCAAATACACCACTACACTAAAAACTATCACCGTTGTCCAGGCAGCTGACCACTTTCACCCATGTCATCGATATGTTGAACTGAGAGGCAGCTCACTTATCAGTCCTTATCCATGGAAAGATTGTTTGTCTCTGTCATAGTGTTGAACACCTTCTATATAATAGCTCCTTCGTCTGTGGAGGAGCTATTCCTCTCCAAATATTAGTTTATTAAAATTAGATTCTATCAGTCCCCAAATACACCGCTTGGTCTCATATGTATGCAGCGTCCACACTTCTCCTTGGTGGATTTATTACGAATGCAGTATTGGTGGTATTTTAGTCTTCACAGCAAGTAGCTGTTTCTAAGTATTGCTTCTAGGAAACTTGTGGTAACGTTTTCAAAATCACCTAAGAGGCCAAGTTCCACTTTTAATGGTGAGCAAGGTGACCATGTCCCTGGCTGAAGCAGCACACTGACAGACATGTGGCTGTTTCAGCCCAGCATTACGGAAGTGCAGAAATCTCCCATCTTTTGGTCACACTGGGCTACTGAAGGGAAACTCATGTTCATAGAGCCTTCTGGATATCTCCTACCTCATCTGCATTCATTCAGTATCCCTATGGCAACTACAGCAGCAATTGCTCACTTGGAATAGTGATCTTAGGACAGTGTTATATCATTCCTTCTTCTAACTGATTTAGAAACTGAAAATAAAAGAAAACAGTCAAAGAGCATCCATGACCTAGCAGGTCTGTGGAGACAACATACAACTACTCAAAAGGACCAGAAGATGTCCAAGCTGCTTAGAACAACTGCACTCAGCAAAAAGCTACAGCCTTCCTCTTGGGCAGCAGAGCACTTTTCCTTGGCACTAATTAGAACGATGACGGGGGAAATAGCCCTTAGATAAGGAAGAAACCTCAAAAGTTATATCTAGGAGAGGAGTAGCTTTTTTTAAGTCAGTGCTTCTGAGGTGTCTAATTTGTGGCATCACTCTCTTGAAAGGGTTTTGCATCTGTGAACTGAAATTCTTTATCATGGACTCTAAATGGCAACCAAAATTATACAGTGAAGGGCTCAGTCAGTATTGGGATATATTTCTCTGCTCCATCTTATTATTGATTAGAATTCCTATCAATGTGGTGGGTCTGGTTTCGTCCAGCTACTGCAGCAGCATCAGACTGTGTACCAATACCTACAGGATATTTTTTTTGTCTCCATCTGCAGACATTTCATGGAAAATGTCTATTAAAATTTTCAGGTCTTCATGCTTTGCAGAGGTTCATGGTGCTTCATTTTGAAAATCCATAGCTCAGTCTCAGTGTCAGCAAAAGTGAAGTCAATCAGACTGTTTCAAGGCCTTTACACCACTTTAAATCAAATTTAACAATGTCAAGATATTTTAGTGATATGCAATACTTGTGCTGGGCCTTCTTTTGTTCTTTAAGAGCAAATATAAAAACATGCCTACATTTTTGAGGTCAGTCCCAAACTGGGTTATTCTATGATTTTAGTTTTCTCTAGGTACAGTTTTCCAAATTGGTCACACTTGGATCAGTACATTTGGATTGCACTCACCTCCAGTCTGCCCAGCTTTCAAATTGAGTACTACAACATGTGAACATGCATCAGGTCACAAAATTGTAAGCTTAGATTAAAGGCTGGAAGATTTTAAAATAGCAATTTATCTATTCTAGAGAAATTGTGGCTTTATGCAAAAATGACTTTTGCAACACTTAATAGTAAATTTGGCCACAAGTTTCCAAAATACTGACTGAGAAATGAATTAAAGTTTCTATGTTTCTATCAAAGCTTCATGGGAAAATATCACACGAATGAGACAGTGGTTCTGACAACACAGTCAGAGACAAGCTGAGGAAAGTCTTTTTCATAAAGAAAAAGGTTTTGTTTGGGTTATTTGTGTTTTTTTTAATCTGAGTGAGAACAAAAAAAAAAGGTGAAAATTTCATTGCAAGTTATATATGTATTTAGAAATACAGAAACAAAGAACACCATCTTCATGCACTCTTACTTTGAGCATACCATGTGTTCTTCTATATTAAACATGAGTGAGAGGAACCTCTTGTGTGTGTATGTTTGTATATATCTAATCACACAAATACTTTAAAACATTACCAAAATGAAACATTTGGGGATGAAATGTGTGCCCACTGAAGCCAATGGCTTAACACCAACCTCAACACAGCCATCCTTACCTGTAATTATGTCTTGAGGGTGAAACCTCTAACTTCAGGGAACTAACTAGAAAAGCTTAATTTGCTTGCCAGTGGAACCAGTCTCTCCCCTCCTAGTTTATTATGGATGGTTCTTCTCATGAAGAGCAAGAGAAATTGTAAAAGGCAGGAATAGAAATCAAATTTTACATTGGTACATGGGAAATCTGGCTGGCAAAAACATTCAGGTATACTGAGATGAAAATCTGAAGATAAAACTTGGTCTGAGATTATTGGAAATATAAAGTTTGAATTATTCAGAAGTGAGAAATGTTGACAGTTATAACTATTTCACACAATAACTTTAATTATTTCTTTAGTTATAAGTAAACAGTAAAGTTATAAGACAGAAATACATGCTTTTACAAGTTTATTCTTCAAAATATATTATTTCCAATGACTTTCCTTTTCCATATTATGTTAAACATTTTATTTCCATAGGAGCCACAAAAATAAAAAAAGATAAAATAAACATACGTACATACCTCTAAAATAAACATATGTTTAATTAAATTGTTATTTTGCAATGAAATCAGTTTTCTGCTTCAGAAGCTTTCCTGAAAAATATATTTGTGTCGATGAATCATTTTAAGATTCAACAGTCAGTGGAAGTTGACAGAGTCTTTTCATATGAAATATGACACAACCTTATGAACATCAAAATTATATGGCAGGAACTGTTCTGTTGAGCACTACATTCACTTTCCCAGGATCAGATCAATACATTTTCTGTCAAAGAAAAAAAATCTGCTAAACCAACAGGAAATTTTTTGCAAGAAAATGTTGGTTTTTATACAGTTAACAATATAATTCTACAGCAATATAGATAGACTTTTTAACATGGTTTCTGATTGAAGTAAACTGAAGAGGTACTAAACAGATTTCCTGCACATATTCAGAGCATCAGACCCTTCTTGCAAAAGCTTGTGGACGTGCTTAACTGTTCACAGAGGTGTGTTTATTTCAATATTAGGTCTCTGCCTGCAAAGTGTGCACATACATTAAATCTTTTCAAAATCAACCACACAGGGACTTTGCTTCTGATCATACAGGCAACTGCAAAAGCTCATCCCTGTAATTGGCTAAATCCCATTTACAACACATAACGGGGTTGTCTTCACGAACAGCTCTCGAGGTCTAGCCAAGCTCTGGAAACATTCTGCCTATCCATATCTTTTCAGGGGGGCTGTAATTAAAGACTGCCTTATTCAATCCCAGTGGATCTAGCCACAGTTGCAGAACTGTTTTTAAAGACTTTTTATGTGTCAGTTGCAGTTCTTTTTGCGTAACTCCTGTGGAAGCTTCAGAGCAGCTTTCAAAGAATGTCAAGACCTCTTTCTGTATGATATGATACAAAAAGATAAAAGAAAGACTTGATATTTCTTTGCTTTTTCAGAAATTAGAATTATCGTTTGAAGGACCAGTCATTATTTGTTCTCTTTAGTTTGATAGACCTTAATTCCCATTCTCTGGCAGCCAATATCCCACTGTATCAGCTAAAAAAATTGGTGTCCTGTGTTAGATTAAGCATAATTGCACTGTATTGATGGTTGCAATGACTGTAACAGGGTGAGGAAATAAAATAGTTGTTGAATTGGGTCTTGGGTTGAAGAATGTGTTTGAACTGTATAAACTAGATTTTTTGAGGCAGTCATCCCTGTATGCTTCATTTAAATCTGGTAGATAGGAAATTTAAATACTTTAGGCAGGAAATTAGCATTTTTTAGGTTCTCTGTTCTTCTAAATCTTCATACAGGAAAGCTAAATGGAACTGTGACACCACTCACTTCAGGCACAAATGTAACTCTAATGAAAGACACTCTCATCAGATTCTGTATGTAGACAGTAAGGGGAGCTGAGCAACCACCAAAAGAAATCCAGAGTGGGTCCAGGTCCAAGGGGAGCCTGTAGGTCTCTTCACCAATTACAGAAGGAACTGAAGGACATCCAGTCTAAACTGAATCACTACCTAATTTTACCTGTTCTAGGCCTTATAATCTATTGTTTACATATTCAAAGGACCCAATCACTTGAAAAAAGGGCCACAATGCAACTTAATCTCCCCATTCACAAACCCTTTGGTTATGAGTCTGTACACAGGCTCAGTCAGTCATACATAGAGTCTCCTTGAAAAACTGTGCCCAAAGTTCTACATTTTTAATCTGAATTACAGCACATAACCGGATAACAATGCCTTTGTTTGTCCTTCACCTCTCGCAAGAGGCTTAAAATGCCTCTTTTAACAGATACTCAGGGAAAGCCATGGAGTGAGGACAGAGGGAACTTTGTGAAGCAACCCCAGAAGATGGCAATAGCTGCAGCACCAGGCATCTCAAGGGGGAGTTGTAAATGAAGCCAAGGTCTGAGCTTCCAATGCCCACCTCCACTCTGGTGGTGCTTACATGAACATTGAGGCTCTGAGAGGGTGCCTTCCCTGCTTCCTGATGAGCTGTCATCAGCTGTATCACTTTCCATGAGATAAACCCAGTGTAAGTATCTGCTGCTGTCCATGTCTGCATATCAGCTTGCTCCTCTGCCCGGGAGTAAATGTCTCTGACAGGAAGCACCAGTCGTGGGGACCGAAGGCTGGTTTTTTGAACTTCTGCCAACGCCTGAATTTTCTTCAGTTTCTTAGCTGCCATGCAGACTCCCTGAAGGTTGGGGAAAGGTACGTTCCCCTTTCTTCTCAGAGGTCATAGGGGTCCATACCTTCAGTAATGTCACAGCCATCTACAAAACCATTCTAGTGTCTGCATCTAGGGGGATACAGGCCATGGTGTGAGAGCCTCCATTCTCCACTGGCTCACACTCTTCTCCTTGGGTTATTGCAAGAAAGAGAGAAGCAAAGAAACCAATTCCTGGGCTTTGCCCCCTCTGGGGACATCAGGAAAACCATAGTTCTCCCCAGGCATCCTTGGACAAGTTTCACCCATCAGTCTGCAGTACTGTTTCATATCATCCCACACACAAATGAGGACTGGGTCTGGTAGAGACAACTATCCCCACCTTGAGGATTTAAGTGGTTCTGTGTTTGTTTCTGGAGCGCCAGCAATGGTGAATGTTTGTGTTCAATTTCAATTCAAATTCTCTTCAATGATTTCTTTTTGCAGAACTGTGAGGCTTCAAATTTTCATTGTCTCCAGCAAAGAGAGAATGTAAAATGGCCTCAACAGGTGCAACAAAGAAGCACTTCAGAATCCACTCAACAGACACAAAGTAAATGTATTCAATAAATATTTTATTTTGACGCATAGTACATATTTGCACTTTAAGAAAATACTATAGCCAAAGGGATGCTTACAAAGACATTGACCAAAAAAAAAATAGAAAAGCATAAAATTATAATTTTCCTAAACAGAAGTATTTTTGTACTTAGAAGAATTTTTATATTATTCCTTGAGTACCATTTATGTGCTCTGTACTGCTGAGAATGTACAGCCAGCCCTGGGATAAATATTTTCAGACTCATCCAAGTGATCTGGAAATGAAGACCTACTGACTGTCAGTAGTTATTAGGTGCTGTTGATGGTGTTACCTGTCTTGTGCACACCACAGGGCTCCCTATCTTAATCCTTGAAGTCACTGAGAGACTTTCTGTTTACTTCGAGGGCTTTGTGTCAGGTCTGCAAGGTGCTGTAAGCTCTCTACAAGGAGATGGGAACCTTTCTGGAACTACAGATTGCTTTGGACTACAAGAGGTTGTTTATTGAGGATAAGATCAAATATTTTTAAGTAGGTGACACTCACTGCTGAAACGCAAACAGCTGAGGGAGTGGTGCTAGGATAATGCTACTTTCCAGTGAATTAAGAAGAAAATCTACAAAATCAACACACCACTTTGCTTCACATCACTTCAAACTGCTGCAGTCTTCACTCACACCTTATCCATGAAAACCTCAAGTAATCTTTGGCAAACCTTCAGCATCCCATCAAGATTAGCAAGGAAAAAAATTACTCACCTTGCTCTCTTCTGTCTACTCAAATTTAAAAGAATGAGGGATGCCTTTTGTTATGAAACCCAACGTTGTGGGGATTCCAAGCTGGAGAGCACGAGTGCTTGAAAAAATCAGAAAACTGTGGCTTAGCAAGAGAAATAGGGAGTGAGCAAAGGAGCCATTCCGTTGATTTTGGAGGGATTTGCAAAAGTTCCTCTGACTTCAGCTGGGCATCAGCCAGGCCCACTGGGCATGAAACTCCACTCGGCATCTCTTCTATCTTCCACACACAATACTGACAGGGGTCCTGTAGACAAAATTTAATTGACTGTGGCACTCAGACACCACCAAAAATTGTTTCTTTGTGGTAGAGTTTACCCGTGTGTAAAAAGTCAGCACAAGCAGGACTACAAGGGACTTGGATGGTACATAAACCTTGTTTTGTTCCTCTGCATAATTGAATTCCACCCTTGGAGAATAAGCTAGGAAGTCTGCTTCTTGATGGTTAGTTTTCTGTTACAACACATGATGGATGACTGTTTTTAAAATATTTGCAAAAGCATGTGTATATTATACTAAAGAAAGGTGTTAGTTTGATAGCATTGGGGAATGAAACCTTAGATTTAGCCAGAGATAAAAAATAATCCTTTAATACTTCCATAAAATCTCTGGTTGAAACAAAGACCCAGCAGCATCCTATGCCTTCATCAGGCACTACAACTGTTTCCTAACAGCTTTTTACAGAGCCTAATACAGAGGACAAAGATCAACAGGATGCTATTATCAAGCACCATGTGTTGTGAAAGGCTAAATGCTGAAACAGTCTGTGCTAGCATCCTTGTTGTATTATCTCTGAATCCATGGATAGTGAGAAAATGAGGGCTTCTAAAAGAACACCTAAAGAAATTGACCTTCATCTTATTATTATGCTAAAATACTACATCATACGTAAAGGAGTCCAGAAGTGGTCTAGGACAGTTACTATATTGAAATGTTTGAATACTGTAGGATATTATTACCCCCTCTTTTTCCACACATACGCACATGCCTGTTCAGCATAAAACTGATTAGCAAGCAATACACAAAATTTCTCAAAGCACACAGAAGTTTTGCAAAAGAAAGAAATTAATTCCATTGTCAACATATGTATTTGGTTACTTCCACAAGAAAGCAGTCTACCTCTACAGATCTCTGTGCAGGGATGACAATCTGACAAAATCACACTCTGGACTTTCTTCAGTGTCATTGTAAAAGCTCTGAATAAAGCTGGAGAACAAGAGGTCAAAGCAATATTTTAAATGAGAGATTGTATTCTAACAAAAAGAGCAACACAATTTCACCAGCTAGGCCTTTTCTTGGGGAGGTGATGAGCAGTAACAGGGAAGGTAGCAACCACGCAATTTTCTAGCCAAAATCTAATACTACCCTTACGGAAAGTGCATCATTATTCACGGTAACAGGAAAATGCCTAAAAAGTTTTTGGGCCTTTTCATTAAACCATCACAGCTGATTATATAAAAACTACTTTTGAGGAAGGATTCTCTATCTGTTACTGGCCCTAAATCATAAAGGAGTATAAATGTGAACAAACTCATTTTTCCTTGATTAGAAGTGCTGCAGAGGCTGTGTTCAGCATGAAGAGAGATTCTGAAATAAGAAAAGCAATAAAATAAATAAGTGGGGACAACAAAGGGCAATTTCCACCCAAGTGTGAGCAGGGTAAAAAACCAATGCCGAGAAAAGACAGGGAAGTGAAGGTGGTGAAAATACATGAAACAGAGCGTGCCCCATATTCCTACTTGAATGTGTCTTGAAGGACAAGGGATGTTCCAGCCTTTCCTACCATGATGGAACAACTCAGCAGAAAACACAACATATCAACAGTCAGCAAGAATTTTTCCCTCGGGGTGCAATGCTTATGATCAGAAATCAAACCAAATTAATACAGAGGCAACACTTGCAAAAGAAGAACTAGAAAAAATCCCTAGCATAGAACTACCTACTTCGATAACAGTGTTTTGACGTATGGTGGCCCTTGCACTTTCATTTTCCTAAAAGATACTTTCTTATAGGACTACAGACACACTTGGCCTAACCTGAATGTTGAAGGAGAGGTCTTCTTCTCTAGCCATTCTGCTAGCAAGGACCATGCAAGCCCACACCTCCCAGGTCTATGCTGTGTCCAGATGCTGAACCATTCAGAGGCACTGACGTTCAAAGCAGCTCAGTGAGGCACCTGTGGAACAAGGCTCTTCCATCTTGCACTGTTTTGAGGCCGTTGCTGCCAGTTCATTTGGATTGGCAATAATCCACTTGAGAATTCATTATTGCAAAACATCTCAAATTATTAAACTACCAGATAGCTGAAGTGATTCTTGTACTAGCTCCCAGTAAGTTTTTTCCAATCATAACTGATGTCCAATGGTTTCAGTCCACATTTCTGTTTGGGTACACCATATCTTAATGGTGTCTTTGTTTTCCCTGCCTCGTTTCAGAAACATGATAAAACATTCTGGAAATGGGCTTGCCAATTAAATATTTGAATCCTTAGGGTTTTATTTTGTTTTAATCATGCACTTTCCTATGTTGAAAGGCACAAAATTAGAAAAAATTGTTGTATTTTGGTCATGTTCATCCCTGTGTGCATGGGATAAACCCCACAAAAATGCTGGATGAATGTATGCTTTGTGGGGTTCATCCCTGTGTGCATGGGATAAACCCCACAAAAATGCTGGATGAATGTATGCTTTGTGTAACTGAACCTACCCATGGCAATAACCTGTATTCAGGCTTGCATGCTTACCCCATTTCCATGTATTTAGCTCTTTCTGCCTGTAAACTTGTGTTTACAATGGAGTTCAGTCCAGTATTCACTCTGTAAGTATATCAACAGGCAGGTGGAACTGTGAGGACCTTTTTCGTGTTGGTGGGCTTTTGCTTAGGTCATTGTACCTGCTGAGAAAGTGCTTGCCAACACGTATTACAGCTCCACAATCCAGCCTCACGTAATCAAGTTCTGCCTGTATGAGGTTAGATGCCTCCACAATGAAGCATTTCCATTCCCTGAAAAACAGCTGCATGTGGAATCAAGCAAGCAGATATTTTTACCCATACAATTTTCCTCTTGCCAGACAGCTGCTTGGGTTTTATTTGCTTTTGGTTTGTTTGCACGTTTGTTTGTTTGTTTGTTTTTATGAGAATGTCCATAGGGAAATGTCATTTACACTTCATGTTTTTATTTACTTATTTTGATAGCAAATTTGAACAATTCAAAGAAGATAAATGTTCTGCTTGGTACATGTTGCATAAGAAATATGAAAAATTTCTAATGAAATGTATTCATTTGAAATTGAAAGGTGAATGGGTTTCTCTCAAGTATGATGTAAAATACTAGGAGGATTTGTCCTTAAGGAAATAACACTTCCCACAGCAGTTAACACTCTGTGTGGTAAGGAAAGGAAACAGAAGAGGGTGCATGGTCACAGCTTCTGCTCCACTCATCCACACAGGCCTGTTACACCTGCATGTCTGGATACAAAGATGCTGAGCTCTAAATTATACCAATGCCAGCAGAAGGGCAGAGTCTGAGGACTGCCCTGCATTGATTGACACGAATGTGATCCTTTCCAATAACTGTGTCAAGGCTTAGTACAGCACCCTTCTTAAAATGGGTTCACACAGCATTGCTACTTTGTGTTTGATTTTGTGGGGGCAGCCAGCAAGAGGCTTCACCTTTCCGGACAATTCAGCATCTTATTTCAGGCTTATTTGTGAAACAGTGAAAGCAAAGAGAGCATTGTGTACACACATTGCATACGCACTCAGAAGCACAATGAGAAAAATATAAATAAAAATGATCATAAACTTAAAGCTATATAAGCATATGTTACACACACTAAATCCTTCAATTCTTTCCATTAACAAAAATTTGGTATGTAGCACTTGCTGAATGAGAAATCTCAGACCAGGTCTTCTGTCTAGCTGTTGCCATCTGTATTGCAAAATAAGAGATCCTGGCAAGTATTTATAAAGTCATGATAGCAGGAGAAGGTTCTGCGGTAGTGAACGAGCTCTATCACTGCTTTTCAAGCTGTCAGGATTTTGCTCACTAACTGTAAAGTTTTGAAGCAAGAAATGTGTCACAACACAAAGCTCCAGCTTCACAAGAAAGACGAAGAAGTGACAGACCTTTGAAGCCAAAGTCACTCGTTTCTGGGCAGGTCTTTTTGGAAGAACCAAGATCATGCACAGGCTTAAGCTTTATATGCACGAACAGTTCCCTCAAAGTCAATAGAAGATATATAAACCTCCCTTTACCTGGGACCTAGGTTTGGATGTAAGGAGCTCTAGTACTTTTCAAAATAAGGCTTTAATATGTGCAGAAAAAGTGGAGTGGAAGCAACAGTCATCTAGAAATTTAAGAATGAAGGGGAAATAATTATTAATCTGAGCACTGCTGAGCATGCATGACTTGAGTTCTTCTCAGTAGGACTTCAACAGAGCCACAGATTTAAGGTTTCTTTATGAGCACCCAGTTCATCACAGACCATAAATCTCACCGTAGGTCTCTGCATGCTTTCCACAAGGCAAATTTTCAATTTGAAAAAAATGCAGACATGGCTATGCAAACCACCGATTTTTTCAAATTGCTGGAAGTTAAAAAAAAAAAAAAAAAAAGAACAGATCATTTGTGTTAACCTGGACTGATTATTTTTCTAAAATTTTTGTTGAAGAAAATTGACATTGAAGGCCAGGAAAGTGCACTAAAAATGCTGTTACAGGTTGGAGCATTTTTAAGGAATTTTTTTTTTTATTTGAAAAATGAAAATGCTTAATTTGGAAAGCATTTAAACTTTTGCATGCAGATATAGGTACTTCTACCTCCCCTTCCCTTCACAGACATAAATATAAATCCCCAAACCAGCAAATGACAAAACTTGTAATTTGAAAAGAAATTGCCTAGTGTTATCAAACTGATTTTTTGCTGATGGAGTTAAGACTTAAAATATGGATCAGCTCCACCACTTACCTTTTACAAAATTATAAAGAGACACAGCATTACAACCAGTGAAGGATGAAACTTCTAGTGATAGAGATTTCAACACAAGCAAGTGCCTAAGCTAGAGCGGTAGACAATCAGAACATGGGAAATGCACACCCACCACAGGTGTTTGAGGGCTAAACCTAGTAGGGCTGGCAGACAGACCGTGTGGAATTTGCCTGTTTTCTAGAGTAAAGTATCTTCCTTGCTGCAGCACTTGGCACTGGGGAAAGCCACGAGAACCTGCTGACTTCAGGGAAAAGCCCCATTAAGAAGGCATGCAGGGAGGCACACCATATATTTTCAAAAGAGCTAGTTCTTACAGGGTGGCCTGCCAACGATTCTCATGTTGGAACAGGGAGGAGCAGGCGAAAGTGCCCTTCTTAAGTTTCACCTTCTTCTCCATTTGAACCTAGTGGGACAGAAACAATGCAATGTTCTGACTTAATTTCCTCTCACGAGGCCTCTCACCTGGATGCACTGAAGCAGTGCACAGCCTTGCTCCTGCAAGAATATTTATAATAGGTGACACTAGTCCAAGATATGAAGTTTATTCCTTTCTTTTCTTTTTTTTTTCTCCTAGAAGGACTCAAGATCCATCCAGTTTTGCTCCCCACCCTACATCTTTCTTTAAAGCTGAAAATTTTAATTCCAGAAGTAATGCTTCCAAAAGGAAACGCTAGATGTGGTTCCCTGTCTTTGAGTTCCAATGGATTGGGTGCTTTTTGTCTCTTTGACAAGAGCTGAGCCAGGACATCTTCACTGTGTCCACTGTCTTCACTGTGTCACATAGCCACCAACTGAAGGAATAAAATTCTGATCTCTGCCTCTTTGAAGCCTCTTCCTTGCAGAGATGAACAAGATCCCTAATGTTACATCTGCAGTGCTCTGTATTTCCCTAGATACAACAAGAGTCAAATACCTTTTCTTTGAGTAGTACAGTGACTAATGCATGCTCTTGTTATTCAGGGTCAAATGGTCATTTTTTTTGTTTACTTTACAAATGGTAGTAGCACTGTGTGGCCAGAAAAGTGTGCTGTGGTCTCAGAATGAACATAACTCCAGGCACGGCAGTGGGGCAGTGAGACAGGCATCTGGGAAGCTCACCAAGCTGCAAGGATTCATGCTCGGACCTAACGGGTGCTGCTCTTTCCCTTGAGTCACTGCAGGCACTTGCCACTGGTCAAGCACAGACTCAACAACATCCTCTTCAGCTAAGCAGTGGCCCTGCTAGGCTAAGAACTTTTTGCTCCTTGATTGTCCTCATTCTTCTAGAAAGAAGTAAATACATATTTGTGAGGTAGTTTTGAAATCTCTGGTGGTATTCTGGAGGTTGAAGAAAGACACTAGTACAGAGCTGTAGTTTCTTTAAAGCACCATGAACATTTATAGAAAAGGAAAAACAAGCAAACAAAAAAATAAATGCTTGAATAATACCAGAAACAGAGATAGGAAAAAGAGACCCTTGTGTGGAGAAGGAAGAAACCTACTTGATAGCACTAAAATGTAATAAGGGGCAAACAATCTAAAATTGAAATATGAGTTCCAATTACATTTTATGCTCAAAGCAGTTAAATATTATTGCAGTTTACATGAGAGTTAAAGCAGAATTGTAAAAATTGGAAGTGTGGCATTGAGGGAAAGCTGCTATGCTTTGGCCCAGCTTTTAACAGGGACTTCATCAGTAAGTGAAGGAATCCCAAGTTCCTGGAATCGAATGATAGACCCACTGCTTTTGTGTGTCACTGGCTATGGAAACTGATTTGCTTGCACTAGACTAACTCAAAGGGCTACACAACAAATCACGCAAGCAGGTCTGATTTGATTTGCATCTTTTGTGGACTGCAGTATACTTGTATAAAGACAAGGAAAATCTACTGAGTTTAGAGATTAGCAGACAATTGCTTCACTATTCTCGACATTGTATACTTCATGTACACTAGTATGGTTAGTTAATATATGTTAGTTTAACATATACCTAAATGTCTTGCAGAGTCAGAGTTTTTTGCAGAGATGACAGACTCAAATGGATGTCGATGTTCTGGCTAACCTATTACTCATTTCTTCTGAAACAGGAAAAAATGGTAAATAGCTCCTTTAGGTGTAGTTACATTTTTCTGAAAAAGGGAGGCACTAAGAAAAAGAAATCTCAGAGCAGCAGAGAAAGAAATGGATGGAGCAATGCACTGGAAGTTAGAAGCTCAGATTTGATTTTTGACTTTGCTGCTTCCGTACTGTGAGACTCTTGGCAGGTCATTTCACCTGTCTGTTCCCCTTCCTACTCTCGTGTCTAACTTGTCAAATAAAAGTGCCAGCAGCTTAGGCCAGAGGTTGCTTGTAGGATCTAATGCTCTTAATGTCTGGTTCTGTTAAATGGTTGCAGTTACTAATGCTCCACTAGTAAAAAGAGGCATTAAAAAAGAAAAAAAAAAAGAGGAAAAACAGTTGATAGGAGACAGTAGGAATTAGGTGATTAGATGCACTGGTATAGAAAAAGAACACTCAGAAGCAGAAACTCAAAATTATGAAGAAAATACCCTGATTATTTTAATGTTGTGAAAGAACAGGAGTAAGGAACGGGAACAAAGAAATATAGTCAGAGTATAACTGTGCCCTCCTACAGAGAAACCAACAGAACAAGTTGGCCCTTTCTTTGACTTCTACAAACTTCTGTTGAGTTCTCAAGAAACTGAAAGTGGAGCTGAGGTGGGAACAATAACTTCCTAGAAGTGTGGTTCTTGAAGAATGGCTGTCCTGCACTGATCCTGTGGCTCTGTTCCTACTCTGCAGCGAATATTCTGCAGCTTTAGTTCAGCTAAAATGCCTCCTCCCTTCACTGCATGCACATAAATTGCTATTAATGTTACCATGTTATACAAGTGCATTGGGGAGGAAAATAGGCCCACTAATGCATTGTCCTGCTCCAGTGTTTTTTAACCTGGAGGATGCCACGCTGTTCCATGGACTGTGGGTGGGCACAAGCCACAGGAAAAAAGCAACAGAGGTGGGACATGCTCCATAAGGCTGCATCTGCCTCACCCTTTCTTCCCCATGCTTCTCCCCAGGCTGTGTGCAAAGCTTAACGCAGATAAAGCATATGCTCCCAGAGTTGCCTTATGGCCTTCCTTCCCTGCTCACATGACAACCGTCACTTGTAGTCAGCCATGGTAGCAGCTCAAAGGGATCCAGGGCCTGCAGGCTTCAGGCTGCAGCTGGCTAGTCCAAGCTTCCTTTTTATTATCTGAATACATTTACAATGGCCATGGAACACGCAACTACCTCAGCCCGGAAGAGCTACCAGTGGACAGGTCAGTTCCACAGGCAGCAGGTAGCTTCTGCCCTGGGCAGGAGAAGAGAAGATGGTAGTTAAGAATCCAACTCAGTCCCCTCCCCAGCATTACTGAGCTCCATGGCAGGCCCCAAAGGAAGGGAGTAAAAAAAAAAAAAAAATCCCATTACTATTATTTATATCAATGCTACGATTTTTCTGTTATTATTAAATAAGAACAAGGTGGATGGAAATATTTTTTCTCTCTTGACGGAGCATAGACACATAGCTGCTTATGTCTTTTATGTTATGCCATGGATTAATTAGGAGGGGACATGCAGCTGGGAGAGAGATATTCTGCCGCCAGTTGAGCGCAAAGCAGGCAAACCCAGATGAACTCACACAAATGCCATGGACGTGCAACTTGGAAGCCCCAAATCCCGCTGCGCGCGCAACTCAGCAAACACTTTATCTGAGCTGAACTGCACCGACTTCAGCACAGGCTGGCTGTGCACAGCTGCACACGTGAGCCTGCCACAAGGTAGGGCCAGGGCATCACCCTCAAAAACTAACACCAGTTACACACGAGTGACAGAAAAGTCCCATCTGGTGACACAAGTTTTTGCAGAAAAATCCAGAAATGCAACTTGTGTGGAGTTCTAAAATAATAATCAGCGAGCAACTTAAAAAATTTCAGCACTTGCTGTCTTGCTGTCCCTTGAAAAATTCCTCAGACACTTGCTAACACCTTAAAAGTCTTGCTAACAGTGGCTAATGAAAGCCAGAAATATCCCCAAGTGAGCATGAAAAGAGATTAATTTGCTTCAAATCATATACAGAAAAATGGAAACCCAGAAATATTTACTATCCTCACCCTCTCCCCTTCATGACCTTAGTGTTTGCAAAAGGTCCTGGATTGACAACCCAAAAAATACAGTTCTCTCTTTCACTACGGACAAAATAAATCAAAGGCAGTAGAAACGCAGGCATTCTATTTTCTGAACATACCAGCACACCTCAGCTTACGCATCCCTCTTAAATGGTGAAAAAATCCTTGTGCTTCTACAGACCTAATAGGTGGCCTGCCTTGCAACTAACTCACAAGCCATCTGTAACTGTACAAAGCAGACACAAAACACAATTGGTCTACTTAGGAGCACTGTATATCCATTTTGTACAGCTGTAAAAAACTACATTACATGCAAGATGTCCTTATCTTGGCCTCTTTTCTGAAAGGGCCAGCAAAGGTATCAAGTGTAATAGAGAGATCTGTTAACAACAAAACGAAACAACCTTTAAAATGAAGTTCTTATATACTTACCAAGTGTCTACATCACTTATATTGCTCAGTAATTACCTGCTTTGACAGGATTTTAGCAATGAAGAGGTATGAGAGGCTCCATGGTGTGGTGTTATTAATATGGGTAAAAGAATCCAGGAAACAAGGCACTAATAGCACTAATTCTGACATGTAAGAAACTATCCCATGTAAGTTTTAACTGTCTGGATTAGGCCTCTTACCAGCAACTGCTTATGCATACTGAAAAGATGCTGCTTACCCACTACTGCAAAGCACTTCACAATCTGAAAACGATAGGAGGAAGCTCTGCCTAAAAATTAGGCCAACCTTTTCATATGCGACTAATGAAATGTGTGTGCCTTCACTTGCCAGTGTCCCAGCCTCTGACACCTGACGTGCACCTAACTTCCAGTGGATAAATGGTCAGCTCTGCCTTCTTAGCAATGAAAATGAAACAACGAAGCAGAATGCATTAATTACAAGAATATGTTTACGCTGTTATTTTTATATTATTCAGGCGCTGACAAACCCACTCCTGCTTACAACAAGCAAGAGGGTGGGGCATTTACAATACTTTTATCACATCTTAAGAAAAAACATGCAGGCTAATTTAAAATGCTTTCTCAGAAACATGAATACAATTTAGTTTTCTAATATGAACTTGTACTTTACTGCACTGTGTTATTCAGACATAAGAAATATTATTGCAAGGTTATTTAACATAATTCTGCCATACTGAAAAAAGGGGTTGGGCAATAAAGGAAGAGTAGACAAGCCATGGGAAGATGCTGAAATTAACCATATTACATTGGAAAAAAGCTAAGGACTGAGAACATATGGAATAAACTCTGCAAAATCCTTCGATGTGTAAAGCCATCATGAAACACAAGCATTGCTTTCCTATTGGGAATAAAAAAGTACATTTCCATTGTTATTATAATTTCTTCAGGTTTGGTGTTTTTTTTTTAATATGACAATCGCTGACTGGAAGTCAGCATTCCACCTAGAGACACAGCTGCACAAAAAATCAGTTCTTCCTAACCCTAAGAATAAGTGCCATGTGTCTTCTCCTTAAAAACCACGAGGGTCTTACGTCGCATATATTCAAGCCCTCGCGAATATTAATAAACTCTAAAATAATAGAGTCAGTGTACGCAGTATGCTTTCACACTGTGTTTGATTTCTGTAGTGGAAGGGAGCTTCTTCCAAAAAGTTAGACTACATTTCCAACAGCCGTCAGCACAATCGCCATGCAGCCACGCAAAAGCTGCTGGCCTCACACTGTCGCTTTGTGCGTATCGGCCCGTGAGCCATAGAAATTCTCACATGAATTTCACATCCATGTGTTTGGTACGGTCCGCGAGGTGCAGGGCAGAGGACCTGGCAGGACACGGAGCGTGGCGCGGACCCCAGCGTTATACTCGGCTAGTTCTGCCAGCCGAGCTGTCTCTATGGGAAGCCGATGTGAAGCCGGCCGTGCTGTCGATGCTGGCCCGGTGAGGGCCTCTCCGCCACGCCTGGGCGAGGATTCCTACGGCAGCGGGCACCGCCCGGAGCTCCGCCGCATCCCCGCGCGGCGCCGCTGCCTGAAGCCCCCTCACCGAGTCAGGGGGCAGCGCCGGCCCGGCCCGTCCGCCCGCGGGCCGCGGGGCTGGCTCCCCGTGTTTACTGCCCCAGCAGGGGCTGCGCGGATGCGCTGCTGCCTCCCGCAACTTCTGTCTCGCCGTGCCGTGGCCTCTGAATGAAACCCGCCCAACTCGGCCGAGTAAGTTACCGGGGGGCTGCTCAGGGTGCGCCGGGCCGAGCAGAGCCCGCACCCCGCTACCCCGCGGCGCTGCCCAGGGCAGGCGTAGTTTACTCTCGCGGCGCTGCCCCGGCGGCCAATGGACAGCGGCTGCCGGCGCTCTGGCCGGTACGGCTCCGCGCTGCCCCGGGCGGCCCCCGCTCTCTGCCCCGCTCCGGCACCGCCGCCGGGGGCTCCGCGAACGCTGCGAGGGGCAGCGCGGCGATCTTTGTGTGAGTGTGTGCGGGGAGTGTGTGCGCCGGCGGCTCCCTCGCGGGCCGCGGGTGTAACGGCAGCGCTGAGTGGCCGGCGGGCCCGTCGCTCAGCGCGCCGGCCAATGGCGGGGCGCCTTATATCGCGGGGAGTGTTGTGGCGCTGCCCGGGTTGCATGGCTCTGTGTGGAGCCGCGTTCCGCGGGCGCCGAGGCGGAGGGGTTGCGCTGCGAGCCGTGTCCGGCCCAGCGGCGCGGTGCGCACCCCGCCGAGGTGAGTGCCCCCGCCCGCCGACCCGCACCGGGCGGGCGGAGATGGGCAGCGGCAAGCAAGCAGGGAGGGAGGGAGGGAGAGAGAGAGAAGGAGAGATAGGGAGAGGGGTGTCCTCGCCCCACGCTTTACGCTCCGCGCCCCAGCGGCGGGGCAGCCCCCCGCGCCCCTCCTGCGGCGCTGGCGGACGGGAGGGAGGCGCGGAGCTTCCCCTGCCCGGCGCGGCGGCTGGCGCGGCTCCCAGTCACTTTTCCTCCCTCTTGCCAGCCCTGCCTTCGTTTTGAAAGTTTGGGCAGCGGAGGACGGGTGGGTTGGTGCCGCCAGCCCTCCGCTCGGCCGGGAGGGCAGGGGTGACCGGGGGTGTTTGACGGGGAGGGGGCCAAGTGGATCACGGTATAGCGCAGGGCATTTAAAACACCAGCGAGCCGAGCCCGAGAGGCGGCGGGGGTAGGCCAGCCAGTGCCAGGCTGCGTTTGAAACCAGGCACCTCTCGCCGCCACAGAGAGAGGCAAGAGCAGCGGCGGAGAGAGGAAGGGGAAGGAGGGCGAGGAGGAGGAGGGATGGCCACCGGCCGCCGTTCGGTGCGTGCCTCCGGGAGGACTTGACAGGGAAATCGCGGCAGACAGAAACGAAACTTCATCCCGAGGGGCGGCGAGGCGCGGGGGAGAGTGCGCGGATCGGTATCGGCTGCCGCCGGCCTGGGGGGCTCCGCGCCGCCGCCGCCGGGAGAAAGGGCGGGGGGCGATATAAAACCGGAGAGGGGGAAGCAGCCGATCCAGCGGCCGCACGCGGAGCGGGAGGAAAAACCCCGGCGCCGACCCCGACAACAACAGCGGCGGCCGGGCTCGGCCGGAGAGTTGGGCTGTGCGTTTTCCGGTAGTCATCGGCGATGCACCCGGGGCGGCGGCGGCCCCGGTGGGCAGCGGGGGGGCGGGCGGGCGGCCCTGCCGGAGTTTCGCGTGGATGCGGGATTATGTTGTGTCAATAAGTTTAAGGTGGAGAGGGAGAAAGGGAGGGAGGAAGGCGGGCGGGGGCCGGGGGGAGGCGGCGGCAGGCCTCGGCCGCGCGAAGTCCTATTTCTGAAGGTAAGTTGTGACATTGGGTGGTCGCGATGACAGAAAACTTGGCGAGGGGCGCCTTGGGGAGGGGGCGGCCGCCTCGAGGGGGGCTCTCCCGGCCGCCGGGAGCCGGATGGGTGCTCGGCTGTTATTTGCTGCTGCGAGATCGGGTCGCTGGTAAATTACAGAAAGCAGCCCTCCTCCTCCTCCTCCCCCCGCTCCCCGCCAGGCGCTTCGCTCTTCCTCCTCTCGGGTTTATTTGCAATGTATGAAACTTGCATGGCTGTGAGGAGAGCCGATCCAGTGTGGGTTTGCGAGGAGGAGGAGGAGGAGGACGGGGAAGGAAGGGTTGGAGGCAGGGGAGAAGGAGGCAGTCGCGTTAATCCCGGGCGCCGCACGGCAGCAGGTTTGCGTTAGAAATATCGGTGGCAGCCCGCTGCCGCTGCTGAATGAGGAAGGTAAAACGAAGCGATGCGAGAGCCGCCGAGGCGACATGCACGGCGGCGGGGCGAGAGGCACCGGCAGGCGGCTGCCCGCCCCCTCCCTCCCTGCCTGCTGCCTCCTCCCTCCCTCCCCGCCGGGGC
Organism: Callaeas wilsoni; assembly: GCA_013398955.1. NCBI lineage: Eukaryota > Metazoa > Chordata > Aves > Passeriformes > Callaeidae > Callaeas > Callaeas wilsoni. Next base: position 912 of record VWPU01014465.1, on the reverse strand, counting down.
GGGGAAGGACCGTGCCCGGGTCTCCCCCGCTCGCCGCCAGCCGAGCCGGGGGGCCGCGGGGCTTTAACCGTGTGCGGGGCGGATTCGCCACTTTTTCCGGGGGAGGCCCGCGGTTAAAAGTTTTCTGCGGAGGTGAGTGTGTGCGGGGAGGCCGGGGCGCCGCCAGGCCGGCGGTGGTCACTCGGGCCTGGGGCGCCGAAACCATTGCCCGTCCTGCTGGTGACACGTCCAAGTCCCGCAGCCCGGCGGGTCGGCGGAGGGGCCCGGCTCGGCCGCCGGGGCAGGGACGGGGTGCCTGTCTCCATGTGGGCTCTCCCGGCGGCAGCACCTCCTCCCCGGTGGCAGCGGCGGCGGCAGCAGCGGGATCATCGCCCGGGCCCGCGGGGAGGAGGAGGGGAGCAGCAGGGAGGTGTTTGCTGCCAGCCTGCCTCGCCGGAGCCCGCCGGGGAGGGCAGCTGGGAGGGCCGGGGAGCCCCCCGCGCCCCCTCCCCGCGCCGCCGCCCCTTCCCTGCGCGGCCGCCCGCCCCCAAAGGTGTTGTGCAGACTTTTCCCCCGGGAGGGTGAGATTTATGCGCTGCATTATTGCTCCTCTCCTCCCCCCTCAAAGCAAGATGGACTCTCTCTTCTCTCTCACTCACTCACTCTCTCCCTCTCTCTCGTTCTCTCCCCCTCTCCCTGTGTCTTGTCAGCCTTCAAGATCGACATTTTGTAACTAGGATGCAAACTTGATGGTGACCGGGGGCAGGGGGCGCGGGGGGGAGACGGGAAAACCCTGGGTCACGGCGGTCTTTCTCCATATTTAATACCTTTTCTTTCCACCCCACCCCGGAGCCCGGATTCCGGTGGCCCTACACTTTGCACGGGCGGGGGTGGGCGGAGGGCGGGCGGCGGCTGCGAGCGCCGCTCCCCCCG
>VWPU01014461.1:0-16145 GCA_013398955.1 Callaeas wilsoni | reverse complement strand
GGGGGCGGGACCCGTGCGGGACCGCCCGCGGGAGCGTCCCTGGGAGCGGTGCCGGTGTCGCCTCGTCCTTCCCGTGCCCCGGACCCCGTTCCCCGGAACGGAGGGGTTCAAACCCGTGAGAGCGCCGGCTCGCTGCCTGCGAGTGCGAGCGGAGACGCCGGCATCGCTTCTCCGCGGTTTTACAGGGGCTCGGTGGGTCTTTGTGTGCCCTGTGGGTTTGTTCGGGCGCTGTGCGCCCGTGTGTGCCGTCTGTCTGTCCGTGCCCCGCGGGTCTGTACGGGCTGTGTGTGTCTGTATGTGCCCTGTCTGTGTGTCCGTGCCCGCGGGTCTGTCCGTGCCCGTGTGTCCGTGTGTCCGTGTGTGCCCTGTCTGTGTGTCCGCGCTGTGTCTGTCTGTGCCCCGTTTGTCCACATGTGCCCTCCGTGTCCCTACGCGCCCCGCGGGTCCGTACGTGCTGTACGAGCCGATGGTCGCTCTGGGTCTGTACCTGCCCGGTGAGTCTGTACGTGCCCCTGAGTGTGTCCGTGAGCTGTGTCTGTCTCTGGGTGCCGCGTTGGGCTGTACATGCCCTGTGTGCCTACACAGCCCCTGTGCATCTGCACGGGCTCTGTGGGTCTGTGTGTGCCCTGTGCGTCCAGACGTGCCCCACACGGGTGTGTAGGTCCTGTGTGCACCCACGCGTGCTCTGTGTGTCCCTCACAGACTCGTGGGTTTGCACAGGCAAACCCGATGTCAGCGTGTCTGGCGGGTCCCCAGACTCCTTTCCTGTGCCCAGGGAGAGAAAATTGCTTCTCTCCCTCTCCCCCGCTCCAAGGCAGGCTGCCTTTGCTCTCAGTCGCATTTATTTCCTCTCACCTGAGCCAGACCCTCGGGTGGAGGTGGCAGGTGGTGACGGTCCAGGCTTTAATGGCATCGGATGTGCCTGGCGTGTGGGAAAGGTGAGTTTGGCTCGGGAGATTCGTCCTGGGCTGCTGCGGTGTGAGTACCAGAAAGGGGGAGGAAAACCTGACCCTGGTGTGGCAGTGGCTCCGGTGGGCTGTCCCCACACAGCTGCCCAGAGGAATCCTCCACCCCGAGGTGTGGGGATGGTTAGGGGAGAGGGTCCCCAGGCTCCGGCGTGCATCCAGAACGCAGCCTTTTCTGGGTGTTGGAGGTGTTGGGGTACCTCTGCCTGCCTGGGCCGGGTGCTCGGGGGATGCCGTGGCCAGAGGAGGGGATGTGCAGTGTCGGGGGTTTCTCTTGTCCAAGCAGCTGGCCGGTAGTGGACACACAGAGCTCGGCTGCTGCCGAGGGGGTCTCGGTTTCTGCATTCAGCTCTGTGTTGCTTGCTCCTCACAGTTAATTAGACGCGACTAATCCTATCTGGCGCTGGGAACTTCCCAGCAAACCGGAGTGCTTTTCCCTCTCTTGGTCTTCAGCAGGATCCCAGCCTCCTGCAGAACGAGGCCGGGGACAGTGGCATCTTTTTCATCCCCTTGGACACGATCAGGGGTTGCAGCTCAGCCTTTCAGTGCGCTGTCCTCGTTGTGGCTGGACAGGTGTCTGACAGGTGGAAGGCGACAAGCCCTGTGGAGGTGAGTGGGCGAAGGATTGCAGGGAAAGGCAGGTCAGGATTGTAATGAGGATATTGCAGGAATAAGGGCTAGAGCTGAACTTAGTATTTTGAGGATAAATCTCACGCCCAGCAGGTGAGAATCAGCATTCCCCATCCCCACAGAAGAGGAGAGGGCAAAGGGACATGATCATCCCTGTTCCATTCATGCCCTTGTGCTTGGGAGAACCGTCTGTGTGAGCCCTGCCCTTGGAGCCAAAGCAGAGAGGAGTCGGGCTCACTTAGGGATATGAGTCAGAGGTGGGTTTATCAGTGCAGGGTTAATGGTTGGTGATCTTGGAGGGCTTTTCCAACCTAAAGAGTCCATGGCTGTGATTCATTGCAGTCCTCTCCCTCCTGCAGCTGAGCCCAGCCTGCTCGTAAGGACTGATAAAACCTGAAATCCCAATCAAGTAACCCGCGTTCCGAAAGAATGACATTGATCTGGGAACATCTCGACCAGCCTCACGCTCTCCAGGCTGAGTCCGCCGTTCAGAGGGTCGTGTTTGTCTCTGTGCCTAGAAGAGAGTCGTGAAGACCTGCCTCCAGGAGCTGGATTAGCTCCTCACCCCGCTCCTGCTCTCGGGTGCTGGGCTGCAAGGCAAAATATCCAGAACTGGCGTTCTGGGTAGAAATTACCTCAGCTTTGCAGGTCGCTTCAGCCAACTCGCTTGCAGTTGGAGCTGCTTCAGTGGATGCTGTTTGTTTGCCCTTGTGTGGGCGTCTAAAAGCATCTGTTCTGAGCTGCCCCCCACCAGACAAGGGGGGCAGGCACCTCCAAATGGGGTTTGTTTTGCTCTCTGGAAAGCCTCCTGTGCAGGCCAGGCAAATGCCTTTCAGGGTGCTGGTTCTGATTTGTGTATCTGAGCTTGAGAGGTCTAAATTTAAGCGAGATGAATCTCACCCGGCGCTTGCAAACCTTGGTTTTTAAGACTTTTCGCCTTGATCTTTCCTTTTTTTAGCATGACCCTGCTGTTCTCCTACCACTCAGGACTCTTCCGAAGCATAAAAAATGCTTCTGAAACTTTCCACCCCCCCAGGTGGGAGGTGTTGCAGAAATGCAACTGCAGGGAAGCATTTGCAGCTCATCCTCCTTGCAGACACAGAAGCCCGGGTTAAAAAAACAGCCTGTTAATTTTGTGTTAATGGCTCTGAGCAATGGCGAGTCCCCCGCCCCCTTCCTCCCTACCTTGTGCCAACATTTAATTGCTCTCACTCTGGAGAGATGCTATCTCATTTCAAGGTTGAACTTATCTAGTTTTGACTCGCACGGGGGGATGTTGGCGTGTCCTTGTCACAGAGGTGACTCCTCACTCGCTGCTCCTTGCCCGCAGTGCCCGGGTCACCTCTACACCTGCTCCTCAGGAGCCTGAAGGTGCTGACCCCTCGCACCGAGGGGTTCCTGCTCCTCCTTTTCTGTGGCACCCTCGGGATGTCACTGGCGTGGCCGTGTTGCCCAGGCGCCCATCTGGGTGCAGCCTTTGGTGTGAGCTCGCTTTTTGACCTCTTACGGATGTGTTTCCCACTGCACCCTCAAGGACCACCCACTCTGGCTTCGCGCTGGTGTCTTACGCAAGCAACACTCCATGCTCATCCCAAACCCTTTTCTGGCTCTGGCAGAGGTCTCTGTCCTGGCCTCATGTATCACCCTGCAACACAAAAACAAAAACACGGTCTGTTGGACTGTGGCCGCACTGAGGTGATTTGGGCCATCAGCCATGAGTTACTGCGGTTTTTCGTGTTACAGATTTGCGTTTAACATAACCCCCTGGAAGGAGTCAGAGATGAGACGGGGCAGTGACAAAAATCCCCGAGGAAGGTGCTTGGACGCTGCTTCCTCGCTCAGCAGCAGCCATGCCGGGGGCTGTCTCAGCGCACACCTAATGTGTGTGGAGTTGGTTACACCTGCTGTGAGATTCATCCTCGGGATATTATGTGCTCCGGAGAAACGTGGGCAAACACTGTGTCGAGGCAACAATAATGTCTTTAGATAGATAATAAGTCTTCTGAATAGTTCTAATTCCAGGAAACTCAGCTGGCTGATAGGAATTGTATTTTTAGTCTCCATTTCATGTATTTACCTGAAATTTCTGTCCTGCTGTCCTAGCTGGAGCTGACCCCGGGTTGCCTGCTGCCCCTGCCTTTTACCCAAATACTGTGACTATGCAAAGTTTCCGAGCTCCACCAGTTGGTCTGAAAATGCTTTATTTTGGCAGATGTCTGGCAATACTGAAATTTCTGTCATTAAGGGGCTTTAAGGGGTTTTAAGGCAGGCTGCACAGGAGGCTGGTGGGAAGAGCCCTGCTTTTGCACAGTGGGGTGCACATGGTTGATCTGTGGGTTTCTCTCGTCCTCTTTGGTGACTGTTTCATCCAACCTCAGCACAGCGCTTGCTTCCAGTTTTAGTGATGGTACCTAAAAGTGAATCTGGCAGCTATCTAATTCTCTATTCCTAGCATGCTTTAAAAGTGCCTTATTTTTCAATTAATTCTGTTGGCTGTACAGATTTAATGGATTCCTTTAGAGGTCCCCATCAGTCACCGACACCGGACATTTCTTTTTCAGTGGCCATTTCTCTCTCCTTTCCTGTGCCTAGAAAGATCACGTTTCCATGCATTTTCCAAGTCTCATTTTTGCCAGAATGGCTTTTTCATGATTTAAATCCTGCTGCTTTTCCGGGTTTGTGACTTTTGGGGTCTTTGGTAGAAGCTTTAAGCGAGTTCCCTTCTTTCACTGATGCCAGTGACTGCTCTGGGCTTTTTTAAATTTGCCCTTTTGAAGTCACACACTGCTGCCGTTATTTTGGGCTCACCGTTCCTGTGAGTAGCAGAGAAGCAGAAAGAAACTATAATAGAAGAAGACTTGCATTAGACATGGCAGTTCATTTTTGCCTCATCCTTGTCACGCAGACCTGCTGCCACTCCACGCACAATTAACGCTGAAGCGTGACCTGTTCCTTGTGCCAGCAGCGACTTCTCATCCCAAAGATTTGTGTGCTCCCTGGGTCTGGTATCGGTTACTCATGAGTTGTTTGCATTGTGGCGTTTTTATTTGCCCCCCGGGGTGTGTGGATGTGATGGATGGTGGCAGGATGTCCTTGCAGACGTAGAAGAGTGAAATTCGGTGCTTGTGGTCTTTTGAGTGTCTCTGACACCACTGCAGAAGGAGATCGCATACTGCACGTGGTTGAATTATTTTGGCACACTGAACTCTTATTTTGCTGCTCTCCCAGGTGACCACAGCACCCCTCAGACCTCGCGAGGTGCTTCCCAGGCAGGCGCGGTGCCGGCTGGTGCAGCCCGGGCTCGGCACCCGGAGGCCACCGAGTGCTCCCCCTGCCCAGTGCCGGGCTGAGATTAAACAGTGATCTGCTTCCAGGGCTTTCCAGGCAGGATTGCATGGGAGGATTTACAGGAGCCGATTTCAGCCCAGCTGAAAGGTGCCAGGGTGACCTTGCCGTCACTCCCTGTCCCTGGGGCTGGATCAGGAGTGGGACAAGCTCCCAAATCTCCCTGCTGAAGCTTCCCCTGGCTGGGAGGCTGCGGGGGGAATTAACGCTGCTTGTTCCTGCAGCACTTTCCACCCGAGCTGAGCCCGTCTTTAAAAAGCAGCCGGCGTGGTTGTGCTTGGAACAGGCAGCTCGGTTTCTATATTATACACAGCATTCATCTCCGTAGGAAGCCGGCCAGCCCACGCCGCTGCCGCAGCCCGGAGCCGCCGGCTCTTCCCTTCTCCTCGGGGCGTTCCAGGGAGGCAGGGAAGGAGCAGGGAGGTGGGCAGGGAGCTCTCCGGAGCGCTGGGTGCGTGCCCACCTCGCATCCCTGCGGGGAGAGCTGTCCCCTCCGGCACCGGGCAGGCGTCGGGGGACCTGCACCCTGCCCTCGTGTCCTGAGCCCTGCACCCAGAGCCTGCCTCGCCTCGCCTGCCGTGACCTGCTGCCGATAAACATTTACCTTCTGCTGCCCCGAGCCCTGGCTGCGCTCCCGGGCGAGTGATGGGAGAATCCGAGTCCCTGTGATCTCCCAGGGAAGTGGCTTGGCCGTGCCTCAGCATCATGATACGACCCCTCCGAATTCGGGGAACAGCAAACAATCCCCTGAGCTGATTGCTGTTGGTGTCCATCTGTCCCAGGTGCTCGGATTATTTGCACAATTTAACTCTTGGCTACACCCGATTTTACAACAGGATTAATTTCATGGTAACTGATACACCTGCAACAATTAGCTATGTAAACTAAGATAAAAGGCCAATCGAATTTCACGTTTTGGAGTGCAGGCTGCTTCCAACTGGAGGCTTCCTATGCCTTTCTGAAACCCCTTCCCAAAGGAAGCTTTGCAGGTCATCTCCAGCCCCTGAGCGAGGCTTGTTCCTGTGTGTGAGTGAAATGGGGCTGGGGGAATGAAACGAGCTACGGAGGCGCGAGCCTTTGGGAAGTTGCTCCCCCTTCCCCATCTCTCGCTCTGGTGTCAGTGCTCCCTCTGACAGGAGCTGGGGGTGTTCCCAGCCCCAAGCCGTGTGCTCCAGCAGCTCCGGAGGCGTGCGGAGGAGAGAGGCAGGGCCGGGTTCGCAGCCAGGCTGGAAATCCCCCCGTGCCTCCGCCGTGCCCGGCCCCTCGCCGGGGCTCTGTGCTCCATTAACTCCCCCTGCCCGTGCTGTGGGACGCGGAAAGTTCTGAACCATCACGAAGCGCCTTTGGGTAAAGGTAAATTAAACCCTTTTGCCTGCTGCGAGGGGGCAGGGCTGGAAATGTGAATGTGGAAATAGGTCCCGGCTTAAAAACGACTTCAAGGACAGAGGGTAGGTGCAGGGCTTCTCGGGATCTGATCCAGCTGGGACCGGTTCCAATTAAAATGAGATCAAGGAGAATGGGAGGAGGAAAAAAAAGAAGTTATCTTTGCATTCTTGTCAGTATTGCAGCTTGAAGTGCTGGGGCCAGGTTCAGGGCTGGGCTCTTCTCCCCACTCCCCACGGGTGTCCAGTAGGGCTGGTTTGCTCCTGGTCTCGTTCCAGGGTCGCTGTGGCCGTAGGGCCCACCCTGCATCCAAGGAGTGGTGTTGGGATGTGCCGGTGAGGAAGCACGGCGAGGGGGAGCGAGTCAGAGCTGTGGTCCGGGCACCTGAGCTGGGCCCCTGGGGCCGCGGAATTCATCAGATCACAAATGTGCTGGAGCTCCTTAGGCCTGAACAGGAGTGAATCCTGTCAGAGGAGAGCCGGAAAAATGACCAGAGATGGCTGGGAGAGCTGGGATTGCTCAGCCTGGAGAAGAGAAGGCTCCAGGGAGAGCTCAGAGCCCCTGCCAGTGCCTGAAGGGGCTCCAGGAGAGCTGGAGAGGGACTGGGACAAGGCATGGAGGGACAGGACACAGGGAATGGCTTCCCAGTGCCAGAGGGCAGGGTTTGATGGGATATTGGGAAGGAATTCCAGGCGGTGAGGGTGGGCAGGCCCTGGCACAGGTTTCCCAGGGAAGCGGTGGCTGGCCCTGGATCCCTGGAAGTGTCCAAGGCCAGGCTGGATGGGGCTTGGAGCAGCCTGGGACAGTGGAAGGTGTCCCTGCCCGTGGCAGGGCCTGGAACAGGATGAGCTTTGAGGTCTGTTCCACCCTAAGGCAATTCTGGAATTCTGTCACTGGTTTGCATCTCTCTTACAAGCAGTGGGTCTGACCTGTATTCGGGCACCTGTACTCAGGAGAGTATTTCAGATAATTTATTTTAGGAACTGCAGTTCTTTTGCTCTCCGGGTATTCTCCTTTCTCCGTAGCTGTTTGTTTGTTTGTGTGTTTTTATTTTTTTTAATGTGAGGTTGTATCAACTTGAGAAAGGCTTTAATACGGAGCTTGAAATGAGCAGGCCGGGCTTAGTTCCCTTCCACGTAACCTCCCAGGCTGAGCGTGGCCACAAGGGCAGAAATGCCATAAATTAGAAGTAACGATGTGTTTTTAGTAAGGCAGTAAGCAGGCACGGCCCGTCCTCTCCCTCAGGAAAGCTGGGAGCAGGGAATGGGTGGCCAGGGAGCTGTTCCTGAGGAGCCAAGATGGGAAGTGATGTGACGCAACAGGAGGGGGATCCAGCAGCTCCTGGAGTTACTGCTGGGTTGAAAGGGACGCTGCAGCACTGGTGTGCGTCCGGCTGTGCTAGCGCAGGAGCTGGGGCACGTTCCTCCCCTCTTCACGCCTCTGCCACCATTTTCTAAACTTCTGCAAGCTGCATTTTAGTGCAAAATTGAAGTTTCTCTTTTTTTCCCCCCTGTGCTCGCTCAACGCCTGGTGTCAGTTTTGGGCTCTTCAGTAGAGGAGTCAAGGAAATGCGAAATTTGATGAGACTCCTTTAGGAGAACGAAGTTGGAGTCGTAAGTGGTCGCCGTGAAGGGATCGAGATGCGCGCGGTGCCATCTCTGAGTCATCTCCTTTCTGCTTGAACACGGGGCAGGGAAATCGCAAAGGGCATCCTGGTGTGCTTTATATCTGCCAGAAAACGTCATTGCTTGGTATTACCGACTGTGGGCTCGCCTCACGTTCCGGGCCTTATCTGCTCTTGCCATGAGGCTGGGGCTTGCCCTGCCTCTTTGAAAAGGCCGGAAAACCGCTGAGGGTGACGAGGTGGTCGCACCTGCTCCCAGAATCCCTGCTGGGACAGGTGCCCATGCCATCTGTGCGCCCCTGCGGCTCCACAGGCACCGCTGCATCCCTGCCCTGCTCCGGGGGGGAACGCGGCGCGTTTGGTAAATACCGAGCGATCGGCAGGGTGAGAGTGCCGCAGGGAGCTCTGCTGCTGAGCGCGGGGAGGGCTGGGGTTGGATCACAGCACTCCAAGAGCCTCCTTATCTCGTGTGTTTGGAGAGCACGGAGGCAAAGCTGCTTTCGGGAAAGGCTTTTAGAGGCTTTGTCTCTTTGAGTCATTAGGAGTGCCCCGATCTCTGCTGTTAAAGATGGGTCTAAGGTTAAAAAAAAATCACATATCTCTGAGCTGGAAAGCTAATTGCTGTGTGCTTCAAACGCGGGACGCGTTGTGGAAAAAGAGAAGCAGATGGGAGGAAGTTCCCAGTGTAATACTCGCACGATCTTTCCAGGACATGAAAATGTTGTGTGCTCCAGCAGATCCCAGGAGCAGCTGCAGGATTAATGGCCGTGGCCGAACAGACAGGGAGAAAAACGCCACAGCAAAGTTCGGGAAGCTCATTGATCCCTGTGGAGGAGCCTGGGTTGGTGCTTGTGCTCATCTCGCCCATCTCCCTCCGCCCTGGGGCCGAGGGGGTCAGCAGCCCTGCAGAGCCCGGGGAGGCTCTGGGGTGATGCTAACCCAGGACACTCCCTGCCGGGGCCGCAGAGTGCCTGGCCCCCGTGGAGACGCCAAATCTCCCAATGGTTTGGACTCACAGCCTGGAATCTAAGCTCATTTCCGACTCTGACCTCCTTTATCTGAATAAATCTCACGTGCCTGCTACTATTCAGACAGCAAGAATAATCTTTACTGCCGTAATATGTGTGTCAGCTTTTCTTTATCCCAGCAAAGTACTGTAAGAGCTGCAAAATGCTTTGGAAACATGACAATTTTTTGAGCAACAGAGATTGAAAGGGGAGGAAAACAAGTGAGTCTCTGGCATTCACAAAGCAAACCCCTCAGCCAGGTTTCCTTGGCATGATTCCTTTTGCAAAATGGTCATCCTGCTGCCCACTGGAGCCGAATGTGAAGGGAAGGATTAAGGCTGTGAAACTGCTCCATCCTGATGGCTCTTTCACAGTCCTGGGCAGAGCAGAAGGGCTGTTTCAGAGCAATATTTAGCTAAATAAATGCTGGGCACCGGGGGTCTAGAGCCCGAGCTGACGCAGAGGACCTTGATTGCATTGCTCTCAGCGAGGCTGTGCTCTAACCCTGCATTTAAACCATCGTGTTTGGAAACCGAGCAGCCCAGCCCAAACCGCCAGCAGGCTCCCAGTTCTGCTGTGGAGCTGCTGTCCTGCTCCCTCCCCTCTTCTGGGCTCCCAGCTCTGGATGGGGAGCGGGCTCACGCTGGGTTCAGGTGATCCTTGTGCGCAGGCAGCGGGCAGGCAGTGCTCGGCTGGGATCCTGTGAGGGGCCCTCCGGGCTCTGAGACCTCTGTTCACCTCCTGCTTGTGTCCTTTGCTTCAGCAGAAGTGTGGTGGTGGAACGTTTCTCCTCCCGAGCCGGGATCAGCTTGGACACGAAGTGCTGGGTGTGATGTCCCGCCCCGAGGGAGGAGGGAGCACCCAGGGTTCTTAGGTTGAAAGGAACAACAAAAGCTCACAGGTTTTTAGCAGATTACACACTTGGCATGGAAATTGGCAGTGTTAGTCCTTGATCTCCCAGTATAAGCACACAGCAGTGGAGTTTGGATAAAGGGGTAGGATGAAAAGGAAGAGAGAAAGAAAGAGATTAATTAAAGAAGAAAAGAGAGAGAGAAAGAAAAGAGATCACCAGTCCTGGCTCCAGTGTCGATCCAGCTGATGGGATGTCCTGGGGCCCTGGGCTTTGTGGGGCACCTTTTATGTCTTCCGCTCCCTGGAGAGAAGTTTCTCCCTTTTTGTGCAAATCAGTTCTCATTCACAGTCGGTTCTTTCAGACCTTTCTGGAAACGGGCTGGAGGCTTTGGGGCCTTGGACGGTCTTGTTGTCCCTACAGCCCCTGGCCCTTCTGGCCTCATCCCTGTGCACGCTGAGCCGGGTTGTGCTTTTCTGCAGGAGCCACAACCAGGAGGTTGTCCCAGAAAATCCTGCCCTGCCTCCACATGGCCCGTTCTCCAGCTACATCCTGGTCTTTCTCATGTGTGTTTTTACCGACAGTCCTTGGCTGTTATTCCCAAGGGTGCTTGGTTGGCTCCACACCGCACAGCTGTCGGTGTTTGGGACAGGCACGTTAGCCCCTGGTCCTCCAGGATTCTGCACTGGGCAGTGACTCAGGAGCACAAGCCACACGTGGGACAGAGCAGAACTCCCCAGAGCCCTGGGGGACTCTGCTGCAAGGTTCACCCTCCAAATTTTGTTGTGCTGGTTAAGGCTCTGGTGGCACGAGGAATGCGAACTTCAGGGCTGCCGGAGCGGTGCCTGGCAGCAGCCTGGGTGCCGTGTCCCGGGGCAGCCTGGGTGCCGTGTCCCGGGGCAGCCTGGGTGCCGTGTCCCGGGGCAGCCTGGGTGCCTGCACGGGAGCCCATGGTGGAGCAAACCCAACAGAGCTGAGCCTGGTCCGTGTTGCAGAGGAGCTGGAGGACTGGCTGGATGTGCTTCCTCCCTCACCACGACCCCATTAAAATTTAAGGGTAAAAGTGGGAGTAATGAAAGAGAATTTTCTATTTAAGGCTTTTAATTCATTTTTACCTCCAGCGTTAGCTGGAGTTTGTGCAAACCACTGGCAAGGCAATTAAAGTGACTTTTTAATGGGTTATTTTTGTCGCTTCACCATGGTGGGAGCTAAAGATCCCAGGCTGTGAGCTGCCTGGGGTAGGGGCCATCCTTTTGCTGTGCTGCTCTGATGTTTAATCCCTAATTGGGTTTTATTCACGAGCCCTGGCTGAGTCACAACGAGAGGGAGAAGGTGCAGGTTACAGCTGGATGGAACATGGGGAGCAAAATATCCAGGCTGCAGTTCCCCAAGGCTTCCAGGTGGGATCCATCCCGAAAGGGAAGAGTAAAGGACTTTGGAAAATGAAGTGTGCAGTTTGTTTTGGATGGTTGATGGGTATTTTGTAGGAGTAAGCTCCAAGGACAAAAAACAATGGAAAAAACAGATTGTCTGAGAGTTCCTCTTAAATCCTGAGGACTGCTGGGAGAAAGTGAGGGCGGGTGTGTGAGTGTGGGGTTTCCTGGGTGAGAATGTGATGCCTGCAAAGCAGACCTGTTCATCCAGGTGCTGGGCAAGCTGTGTGAAGTGGGACGGAGCTGCTGGTCCCACCTGCTGATGGATGCTGTGGTGGCTGGGAAGTCTAATTTCAGACTCATTTTTGGGGACATTTTCCTGGCAACTTCCCTGTGTGCAGCCAGAGCGAGGGCTTGGGGCTTGTCAGCCCCGTGGAAGTGCAGGTGCCCTGAGGGCACCGGGCACAAATCCCAGCACGCTGATCCTGGGTCAGCCCGGCCTCGGTGTTCCTCGCTCAGCACAGTGTGTGCTGTGCTCCTGTTCCCCTCCAACCCCTGAGTCCATTTCACAGCACAGCAAGGGAGGAATGCAGGCTTGGGTCCGGCTCAATTAATTTCTCGTGCAGCTCGGCCAAGGGAAACCAGGGATGGATCTGTTTCCCTCTGCAGCGTTCATTCATTCAGCTGCTGCCCACATTAACACACCTCTCCTGCCTTGTGATCTCCCTCCACCCAGGTTATTTGGAGAAATGCTTTCTAAAAATAGCCTCCCGGTTTTCCCGGTTTTGTTCTGTGCAGCTCTAAAAACCTGCCTAGAAAGGCTGTCCAGTTCATTGATGTTTCCTTAAAATACAGCTAATCCATGTAATCTCATTATAGTAGTAAGTGATTATACTGACAGCAAGCTTTAGCAGTGGTCCAGCAAAGCCTTTTATTCCCTATCTATTATATGGGTGGCTAAAAGTCGCTAGGAGTGCATTTTGGGTTTGGTCGGTCTATTTTAGGAGCAGGACTTACAATATTTTTGTTTTAATTCCCTAGAAAATGTCTTGCATTGTTTGTGACGATGCCAGCACGTTTTTGCCACTGTCACTCAGCTTTGCTGGCTGCTGGCGTCCCATGGCTGTGCAACAGGGTCTCCCAAAATTACTGGGAAGCGTTAAAGCAGCAGAGATGGTTTTGTTTTGTTTTCCCCAGAGGAGATGAGGGGGAACTTTGCCATGTGTAGTGTGGGATTTCCACTCCCTGCTTGCAGGTGTGGGATGGCCTCGCTCTCTTGGGAGTCAGCCCAAGGAAAAGGTGGATTTTGGGATGCTGAGTGATCCCTCCCAGCACTGGGAGGGCCGGATGAGTGGGTCGGGCAGATGGAGAGCTGGCCGTGCGCGAGGAGCAGCAGAGCGGTTTGGGCTGGGAAGGCAGCTCCAGCCCGCGCTCAGAGAGGGGCATCTGCCGGGAGAGGTTCCTTCCCGAGCCCCTGTGTGCTCGGAGCAAGGGCGGGTTGAACAGTGGCCAAGTCCCCCACTGCTTCCTGTGCCCCACGGCATGGAGGCTCTGCTGATTCTCCCCAGGGCCTGGGCAGCCTTGGCTGGGTAGGGTGGGTTACGGGGCTCCGTGTGCTCCGTTCTGGCTCTGCTCGGTTCTGGCTCTGCTCCGTGGCCTTGCCCCATCATCATGGAATCACAGAACAGCCTAAGCTGGAACGGACCCACAAGGACCGTGGAGTCCAGCTCCTGGCCCTGCACAGACACCCCAACAATCCCACCCTGGGCAGCCCTGGGAGCTTTGTCCAAACCCTCCTGGAGCTCTGGCAGCCTCGGGGCCGTGCCCATTCCCTGGGGAGCCTGAGCAGTGCCCAGCACCCTCTGGGGGAAGAACCTGTTCCTGATATCCAACCTAACCCTCCCTAGCACAGCTCCAGCCGTTCCCTGGGTCCTGTCCCTGGCACTGCTGAGAGAAGATCAGAGTCTGCCCCTGCTCTTCCCCTCACAAGGAAGCTGTAACTGCAGTGAGGTCTTCCTTCAGTCTCCTCCACCTGAATGGACCAAGTGCCCTCAGCCGCTCCTCATGTGGCCGCTCCAGACCCCTCCCCATCCCTGTGTCCCTCCTTTGGACACTCTCTGACGGCTTTACATCTTTCTTAGGTTGTGGCAGCCCGAGTGCAGAGCAGGGCGGGACAAACCCCCCCTGATGGTGTCCCTGATGCCCCCAGGGCTGGGCTGTCCCTCCTGGCTCCGGGGCACTGCTGACTCAGATCCAGCTGGCCATGACAGGACGCCCAGGTCCCTTTCCATGGCCCTGCAGTCCAGCAGTGGCCTGGCAGCCCCGTTGCCTCACTGGAGCATCCCTGAGGCCACAGCTGGCCAGAGGTGGGTGTCTCCCATCTCCTGCTGCTCTCCGGGCAGTGGAGGCACCAGCACGGGGCTGGAGCTGCAGCTGCCCCAAGCTCCCGGTGCTGCCTGGGGGAGCAGAGGGGCACTGGGGGTGTTTCTGGTGGGGGCACAGCTCAGCTCTCCTCCCCGCACGGCTTTGCCCCCTTTCCATCGCCGTGGGAGGGTCTCTCCTGCCGTGCTGGGGCTGCAGCAGCCTGGGGTTATTGCTGTGGGACTGCAGCGTGAGGAGGGAGGGTGCAAAGCTTTGCCAAATGGTTTGTGCAGACAAATGCAGGTTTTTTCCCTCTCCGTAAAGCCTGTCTTCGCTGTTTGCCCAAGCTGAGCATGCAGATCTGCAAGCAGTCCGGCCTCGGCCCCCAAAATAAACTGGATGAGATTTGTCAGCGAGCAGAAGGATTAAATGGGAGGCCACAGACCGGCTCTGTGCAAGCACTTTTGTGAGATCCCAGTGCAGTGTTTTGAGAGGACATCAGGCTCTCTCTCGCGGAGATACCTATCTCTGGGGCCCATGGAGGGTTGGAGGAGCTGCTCTGCCATCTCTCTGCCTGCTGGCACATGCTGCACATACCTCCTTTGGGGCAAATTCCTCATGCAGGCTTCTCAGAGACAATAAAGAACCTCTAGGGCTGTTTCTGTATTTTCTTCTTAAATTATTTTTTTAATAACCATCCTGCTTTTGCTTATCTTCGTCCAGCCCCTCCAGTGATAACACAGGCAAAGCCCTGACCCGTGGCATCCCGGGGAGGAAAGGCTCAGCTCTCTGACAAAGTGCCGGCTCAGAGTGTATTTCTAATCTCTTTTTTCTGGAAGAAAAAGCTGTAGGTGCCAAACCAAAAGGGCAAAGCGATTTGCCCCAATGAGGTATCGTGTTTCTGCTCTGATTTATGGCGAGGGGAGAGGCTTCTGAATCATCCGTTCCAGGAACTGCTTTATTTTGGTAACGGAGATAATTCTGCTGGTTTTAAATCAGTGTGTTGTCAGTCAGCAAAAGCCCGTGCGGGATGGAAACCACAGCTGGCAGTCCCTGGGCTGACCAGGGACTGGGGCTGACCAGGGAGAGGGACTGGGGCTGACCAGGGGAAGGGTCTGGGGCTGACCAGGAACTGGGGCTGATCAGGGGAAGGGTCTGAGACTGACCAGGGAGAGGGCCTGGGGCTGACCAGGGAGCGAGAGTGGGGCTGACCAGGGAAAGGCACTGGGGCTGACACGGGAGTAGGACTGGGGCTGACCAGGGAGTGAGACTGGAGCTGCCAAGGGAGTGGGTGTCGTGGGTTTGACGCTGGCCGAACACCAGTGCACTCACGAAAAAGTCATTCACTCATTCTCCTCTGCTATAGCTGAGCAGAGAAGGGGGAAAGAAAAAGGAATTAAAACGCTCATGGGCTGAGATAGGGATTAGGAGGAAACACTTTAAGGGCAAAACAGGCTCAAAAGTTTAAATGGTATAAAGAAAAAAAAAATTATTAACAGACTTAAAAGAGGATAGTGAGAACTAAAATAAACCTTTAGAACACCTTTTCCCTCCCCCAGCCCTTCTTTCCTTCCCACCGACAGCGCAGGGAGACAAAACATGGGGTTTTTAGTCAGTGTGTCTCTTCTAAAAAAAGCTTTCTTCAGTTCACTTAGGGAGAGGAGTCTCTTTTGCTATGCCATGGGGTCCTTTCCACAGGGGACAGTTCTCTGTGAACTTTTCCAGCATGGTTCTAAATTTCACGAGTAGCAGTTCCCGCCCAAACCTGCTGCCATGTGAGACCCTCCCACGAGCAAAGCTGTCTTCCTACAGCTGCTTTCTCTAGTGGGGCAAAAAATTTACGGGGTACAGTCTTTTAAGGGTGAGCTGTTCTACTATAAAAGCAAGGCTCTTTTCCTCTATCTCTGAAAGCAAGGGTTCTCTCTCTCTGTTCAAGCCTTTCACCAGATCACAGCTTCTCAGCATCCGCACGCTCCAGTGTGAGAATCCTTTTTCTCATGGGCTGCAGGTGAATCCTGCATCCCCCCATGCACTTCATGAATTACAGGGAAGTGGTTTGTTGTGTTATACTCTTGACCATGGCTTGCAGAAGAACCTCAGCGCCAACGCTCGGAGCGCCCTCTCCTCCCCCTCCCACCTTTGCACCGACCTTGGTGTCGCCATGCTGTTCTCCTCACGTGTCTTCACCTTTTCCTTCTCTCTGATTCGGGAGAGAATTGGTGTTCATAGGTTTGTTTGTTCTCAAGTTCTATCAACTGAAAAGTTTTTGTAGAGTTGTGCAGCGCTGAGAGGTTGGTCTCATCCGGGCTCTGCATCGGGGAATCGCTCGCGCTGCCTTTCGCTGCTGATCGCGTGGTCCCTGCCGGAACCACGCGAGCCGCGCCGGTCGCCGCGGCGTCGGCTCCATTTAGTGCCTCTCTTTATGAGGGGTGCTGGAAGGGAGAAGCTGCTTCTGTCCGCAGCACGGCTGGCTAAAAGCAGCTGAGCGAACTAAGTTCATTGCGAGCCGTGCTGAGATGGCAGCCACCGCATGGCACTGCCCCGGCTGCGCCGATCTCGGCCACTCAGCTACTCCCAGCCGCACGGTCTGGGCCACATGGCTGCTGG